>LOJH01012357.1:296-13825 GCA_001685095.1 Ellobius talpinus
GAGATCCACCTGCCTCTGCCTCCTGAGTTCTGGGATTAAAGGTGTGTGCCACCATTGCCTGGCATGAATTCTTTCTTATACTTGAGTAAAAAAATTATGTTAAGTCGAAATTGTTTTGACTAAACTGAATTTTTACTATATTAGTTTGCTAAAAGACTGTTTACTTTTCCCTCCATGGCTTCTGCAGAGACCCCTCCTCTGTTGACTTCCCTATAACAAATGATCTTTATTCTATACTATTGTTTGAATCTACAAATTACTCTGCGGCCACTTTCTGCGCTTTTTCCCTTAAAAATCCCCCAAACTTGCTCTTGCCAAGTTTATCTAAGCATCTTTGAGAAGAGCAGCATGCTCAGTTTACAGGAGTGGTTAGTTTCAGTTCTGAAGTGTTTAATAATGCATCATTCCTATGTTTAATAATGCATCATTCCTATGTCCCCAGCTGTGTGTTCTAGGGCCTGGCTCCGGGGAGCCTGTGGCTTCAGCGTCCAGGCTGTGAGATACCAGCGGCCTCAAGGCTTTATGAGCTCTTTCCTGTCCACACCTTGCCTTGCATGCTCTGATCTTTTGTCAGGGCAGAGGTGGAAATAGAACCGAAGCAGATCACAGTAGCACTTGACACTCCACGGCCACTCAGTCATACTTTATTGTGTAGTTACCTGGCCATGCTGATCTTGGTCTTTTTTTCGCCATCCAATCAAGTAAAAGCTTACATTTGTAACTGTAGCTCTTTGTGCTAAGTGAGAAGGTGTAGTTTGGAATAAATGCTCCCTCAGGGCACTCCGGGTGTTGAGCAGATACACTTAGTCACCAGCCTGACTGAGTACCTGCTATGGGCTGGGTAACAGGTGAGGAGGAAATTCTAGGCAGATCTCTATGGGTTCTCAGTGGGTAGGCAGTGAGGGAGGGGATGTGCAGAGAATCCATCACAGTAAAGAATCCCAATGGCTGGTGACACTAGTGGCTCTCAATTGATGGAGCAGCTTTTGTACCCAGGAGTTTTCAGGGGTTGGCCATTATCCTTGGACCAGACCCTCTTCCAATATTAAAAACAAAACGTGGACCCAGGCAAGGTGCTTTGCCTCATGAACTGGAATTCACTTATTTAGGCCTATCGGGCTTTTTCTTATAACTCTTATTATCTGTAAAAGATGCTGGCCTGGGAGGCCAGGGTTCCTTGCGCTATCCTTCAAAATAGTGAGGAACAAGAAGGTTTTAAGGCAGACAATGGTGGGCCTTTTTTCTCTCTCCTGTGTTGATTTATTCTCCCCTCACCCATTCCCTGCTGATGCCCAATTAGTGCTTTGAGCTCGCTATTCTTGGGCCCATGACAGACCTCGCTGCACCCTGCAGGAAGCCATCCTGGCCTATGCTTTGCTTCCTGTTGCTCAGAGAGAGCCCATGCCCAGTGGCACTGTCACTGGGGTCTGATTTCTGAGCCTGTCTTCCTCAGAGAAAGTTGTTGCTATTTTCCTACCAGGGCCTTAGTAATCCCGCCTTTATTGATTTGGTGCCCCTTACTGGTACATTCATGAAGATGCCCAAAGCAAATGGAGATCAGCTTTGTTGTATATGCAGAGGCTCATTGTCCCTGTGCCCTTGAGCTGGCAAATCCAGTCTCCAAGCCCCTAGCCCAGACACTAATAAGAAAGCACTGGATAGTAAGAGCTTGGCCTGCTCTGGAAAGAGCATCGTTCTTTCTTTGTTTGTTTGCTTGCATTTTGTTTTTTTGAGACAGGGTTTCTCAGTATAACAGTCCTAGTCCTGGAACTAGCTCTTATAGACCAGACTGGCCTGGAACTCACAGAGATCCACCTGCCTCTGCCTCCCGTGTGCTAGAATTAAAGGTGTGTGCCACAACTGCTCAGCGAGTATCATTTTTTTTTCTAAGTTGGTACATGAGTCCGTTAGGGCTGTCTAGTTGTAAGGAACAGAAACCAACTGTCTCTTAACTAAAGAGGGCAAGTGATTCATGGAAAGGCTTTGGGGTGGCTTGTGTGGTGGAAGAAGCTGGAGAATCGTGTGTGGGAAAAGCGGCAACCAGACTGCTTCTGAGAGCTCCACTGGGCTGTGCAGCCTAGCTGTTCCCAGCTGCTGTCACGTTGCTGGCAGTCAGTCAGCTTCTGTGCCCATGGGCTGGTGGAATATTGGCCATGCCAGCTGCATTCTCATCAGATTATATCTCATGGGGGAGGAGACACTCCTGCAAATGGTTTTCTTCACTGGATGGGGAGAGTGGGGGCTCCCTGGGGCCACCAACATAGTCAACTACTCGAGCAAATACCTACAGTTAGAAGTTCCTAAATGTGGGTCACATAATGTTTCCACTTTTATCTCTATAGGATAAATTTAGGTATAGCGTTTCACATATGTAAGTGTAAACTGTAAGTTTTGGGTAAATTTATAGCATGGTGTAATTTTTTGCCACAGTTTAAGATTAAAATGTTTCCATTACCCCAAAAGATCCCTCCTACCCACATTTGTAATCAGATCACATCCATGGTCTCAGGCAACCACTCATCTATTTTCAGTCTCTTTGGACTTGCACCTAGGTTTTTATATGCTCCTGATTGCTATAATTTCTGGGTATTGTAGAGACTCTGCTCCATGGGGGAGGGCGTGGAAGAAGCTCTTCTGGTGGCGCCCAAGTTTGTATCTTGCTAATCTCAATTACTACTGATGTTAGCTTTATATCCAAACTTCTTTCCTGAGAACTGTCATTTAGTAGGGCAGAAATGCCAAATTTCGGTTATGGAACATTCTAGACCTCAATTCTTCACCTGAAAAATTAGGAAATTTACTTGACGAGATGCTATCTGATGTTATTTCTATCACCAGTAATCAGCACTTATGCTTTTTTCCCCATAAGATTCTTTCTGATGAAAATTACTCCTTGATTTTCTATGCTTTCATTAAACAGGATGGAAACAAAACCTTAAAATTAAAAATATAGTCATCAGAATGAACACAATGAAAAAGTGTAAAGCCACAAGTATGTGACATTTCTGCTTCTGAAGTGATTACAGCTTAAAGCCACACCTACTGAGACCGTTGCGAAAATATGTGTATGTGTGTGGAACAAAGGAAGTTAATTGGAAACTTCCATCCTCCTCCATGTGTTCTGGTTTATTCATGTATCTGTTGAGTCACATGGGATGCTAGGTCGGGGAGCCAGAACCCTGGAACACATAAGGGCTCCTCCCCGCATGAGGCTTGCAGCCTGCTTGGGGTAAGCCAACTTAAATTAAGCTCTAAGTGGAGCAAAGATAGAGGAAGTACAGGGGCAAGGCAGGAGGGGCTGAGTCCCACAGTGAGGCCTCTAGCATTGCCACTCTGTCAAGTTCATCACGAAGCTGCTTGACAGCTGGCTTAGCCAACCTAACAGTTACAAAACCACTCATTTCATGTTTTCAGGGCGCGGGGAGGGGGGGCATTCAGCAAGTTTGAAGGCAGAGATAGGGAAGGTTGAAGTGCTAGCATTTCTAAGCAGATCTCTTATCTCCTGGGGCTCTATCTTTTTTGCTAACTGTAGCTTTGGTTTTCTGCAGACAGTAGTTACAGCGAACTTGTGGAGGCTGGCTTTTGGCACAGCATGCAACTGGAGGGTGGTGTTTTTTTCTGATGGGGAGACATTCTTAAGTTTTGTAATTTATGAAGTCTTTAAATATGGGATTTTGTTTACTTTTGTCCTAATTACACCTCTGAGATACTTTACTTTGCTTAGTGCTTTAATTTTGTGCTCATGCAGAGAGAGTTTCCCAAAGGGTACCATTTAAAAAAATTGTAGGTAATGTTTTACCTTCATTTGCTAAAGTTACCTGTAGCTTCCTATAGGCAAGGATATGTGTTTGGTGGCATAGACTTGGGCTCTGATGAATATTTTGGCTGTGTTTGTATAGTCTGAACTCTTCATTGCTTTTCTGCTAAGCATTATTCTAGACCATTGCTATTCAGTAGAAATATAATGCAAGCCACACATATAATTTAAAATGTTATAGCAGCCACATTGATAAAGCTAAAATTAATTTCAATATTTATTTACTCCAGTAAGTCCAAAGTATCTTGTCACTGTGTAGTCAATGTAAAATATGCTGAGCCAATTCGTATTCTTTGTTATTGGAGTTTTAGAGTTGCTGGCCCAGCTCCAGGAACCCCCGCAGCCTAGGCTCAGCTGCTGGTCCGGGACTCCAGGCCAAGAGTTGAGGGATGGTGCTGTGCTGAGAAAGAGGTGGCCCATTAAGAAGCAAAGCAAATAAAGGGAACCCGTGGTCCCTGGTTTACCTTTGGGGTACTGACATGAACTTTAGGTTTAACTAGAAGAACTGTCTCAGTGGTAAGAGGTCTGCATAATTAAGGAGTCCTGGTTAGCACATGGTCTGAGTGATCGGCGTCTCCGTTCTGCTTCTGGGGATGACCCAAAGAAGCAGTGCACACAGCTCCACAGAGAAGGCTGCTTTTCAGCAGATCATAGCTCCTGTTTCATGCTGTAGCCTTGCTACCACCCACAGTTGTGCTCATGTGGGGAAGGGGTGTGATCTGTCCAGGGAGGCTTTGCTGTTGCTCCAGTCCAAGGTGATAAAGATTCATGACAATGACTCAAAACCTTTAGGTGCCTTGTTTCTGGTAAGCAGAACAGGACATTGTACAAGGGGGCAATCAGATCTCTCAGCTACTCTTATCTTCATGTCTTGAGCATGGAGGGGAAACAAGTCACATTAGGCGTTGTGGGTTTCTAGATGACACTCCCGAGTGATTATTAGCAAGTCTATGTGGACCAGTAAACAGGTGAGCCAGAGTAAAGGAGACAAAATGAAGGCAGATGCTAGACTTTCAACCTGATGTTATTCTGCCTCATGGGCCCAAGTGAGGAATCATTACTTTTCAACAGAAGCAGTTTCTAGGTGTCTGTTATAAGGATCAGGAAGATGGCCCAGCGGGTAAATGTGCTTGCTCCCAAGCCTGCTGATCTGTGATCCCTGAAATCCACGTAGTGGAAGGAGAGAACCAACTCTTGCAAGTTGTCCTCTGATGGTCACATACACACTGTGGCCTGTACTGCCCCAAATAAACAAAGAGCTTGTTAGACCTTTGAAAAGGTGCTTTTTAAATATAAATATAGGTATTTTGCTTGTGAGTATGTATGTGGTACCGTGTGCATGAAGTACCCACGGAGGCCAGAAGAGGGCATAGGTTCTTGGTGGGGCTGGAGTTATAGCTGGTTGTGAGCTATCATGTGGATGCTGGAGGTCACATTGGGATTCTCTAGAGGAGCAGTGAGTGATCTTCACTGCTGGACCATCTGTCCAGCCCCTTGTTATGCTTTCATGGCACGTGTAGCCCCTGTAATTGTGCCATTACATTGGAAAGAAAAGTCCTAAACCTTTGAAAGGGAGGAAGACAGACATAGCTCATGACTTAGGAGCTCTTGACAAAGTCATGCACAGCTTTCTTACCTTAAGAGAAACCTGATCTGTAAAAAAATGATCTCGACAGGAAAGGTAAAGCAGGAAGTGATTATTCATGTCACAAAAGAATTAACCGCAGGTTCTTTTAAATAGCAGACTCCCTTAGCACTCTGAACAATATGACTCAATTTGCAGAAATGAGATTGGCACTTGACATTTTAGAGGTGTCTTTGTTGGGCAGAAACTATCAATATAAAATGTAAGCTCAGTGGTTGGATTATCAAGTCTGCATTGAGAACCTACTGAATGCCCCAGATGCTCACAGTAGAACAAACTCAGGATGATTCAGGCCCAGCAAGCATTTAGAACCTCACCAGGAGGACTCACCACAGCAGAAGCTGAACTCGGTGACAGAGCCAGGGAGGCTAGAGAAGCTAGGGATGTGGTTTGGAGGAGGGCCAGGGACCCTCTGAGGCTAGAAAGCAGGGAGGGTACATATAATTTCCTAAGGTTAAAGAGGAGGTTAAATTCTGTTTGATCTGGGAACCATTTCCTTTCAGCTGGGAGCTTGGTGCAAGAGTACATTACAGAGCGAGCAGCTGGGGAGTCTGCTGTGAAGAGGACTCGGACACTGTGCAGTTACACTCTCTGCATCTCCAAACCAGCACGGCCAGCCTCGCCATGCAGAGTGGGCATCCCCTAAGGCAGGCTCTTCCGCACATGGAAAGAGAGAGGGAAGAAAAGCTGGGATGCTTTTCTCCCTGACTTGGCATAATACGCCAGGCAGCAGCTGTTCACTTATCTACTTGAAGCAGACTCTACTTGTTTTCTTTTTAGCTTTGCTTTGCTAAAATTCAGGTAGAGACTCGTAAGATATGACTTGTTGTTTAGGAAGGAAGAAGCAAGGCTGTGTTCCACATGTTGGTCCGGCCAGGGTTCTTGAAAGATTACAGGATCGAAGTTAACCAGGAAACAGCTCCCTTTACCTCTTTAGAGCATTTCCTTGTTCTCCCACCCTCTCCTGAAGACACACCTGGATTTGGGTTCTCTCAATTTGCCCTTACCCAACATTTTCATGTTTCCTCTCAGAAAATTTTAGAGTTGCCCTTTCCTTGTCTAATGGGATCTGTTTTGGGGAGCCTGAGTTCATGCCCCATGGTTTTGGTTGTTTCTTGTGATGCGGAGAGTTGAACTTAGGACCTCAGGCATGCTAGGCGAGCCATGTTTCCAGACCTTGTTTCTTTCTTCATTCTTTCACTTACACATTTTATTTTATGTATATGTGTGTTTGCATACATGCAGGCATGTGCACCATGTGTGCATAGTGTCAGAAGAATGTGAAACGAGTTACAGAGGTCTGTGTGCCATCATGTGAGTACAAGGAATTGAGCCAGGGTCGTCTGGAAGAGCAATGAGTGCTTTTAGCCACTGAGCCATCTCTCCAACTCCCTGGTTTCTTTTCCAAAAAAGAATATTGTTTGGGTATCTAAAAATTTTGTCAGGGATACATTTTTATGTGATGTTTTCATTGTTAGAACATCAGCATATGCACACACAGGTAACTGTGAGATCATGGATGATACAAGTTTTTCATATCTCCATTATCATGTATGTGGTTCATTGACCAAATTTACATGACAGGTGACTGTATATTCCTGTGTGAGGAGCTCTAATCTTCTGTTAGGGACAGTGAGTGTTTGCAAAACAAGCAAATGGGTTTTGTATGGCCATAGACAATTGGAGGAAAAGCAAGGCTATTTTCTTCAAGGGTCAAACACTTAGTTTTGAAATGTTATTAATCTCGGAATAGCCCAACACTTATATCTCTGTCATCGAGGGCATAAGCTCACATTCCAGTTTCCTTGATGCTCATGGAGAGTCGTTTGGTCATTTCCCTGTAAGTTGTGATTGGCCTGAACTGCCGATCATCTCTAAACAGGCCAGTCACAGAGTTCTCACCAGGAGCTGAAGTGGCAGCTCCACATTTTCCTGTTTACACGGCCTCGAGTTGAATAGTCTACAGCTTCGGCATCGTGCAGATCTTTCAAGCTACTTATCCAGTTAGCAAGGGTGATTTTAGTTCAAAGAGGTGAGACTCATCAGAAGGCATAGGTACCGAAGAGCTGTGGGTGCACCCCCCCACTGGAGCTGGTGTGTGCACCAGAAGAGCTTCCTAGCTTGGATTCCTTGCCCAGTACTCCTTGCTTCTCCTGGCTGTTGAGCTACACTCTGCCCTTAGAGGCCTCTGCCTGTGTGACAGAGACCAGATGAAGATCCAGGGCTGTTCTGGAAGTGGAACTGTATGGAACTTGGCACTTTCTCTTTTTAGAATTAATATGAAACAGGTATTTGAACTTTGCCCTCCAAGCATCACCTCAGCAGATCTCTGAGGTGGGTGTGTCTCATACTGGGAAACATTGTCCCCGAAAATGAGCCTCAGGTTCCTTGGGAAGATGGGCATCAAAGTATTTAACTGAGAAATGAGATAATTTAGGGTCTGGTATGTGAACAAAGGTTACTATAATCTCTGTTTCAATAGATCAATCTCTATTTAAAGTAAGCTTTTGAAAAGAAATTGATATGAGGGTTTCCAAATGTAGCCCAGGCTAGATGAACTGTTGGGCCTCTATCCTTAGCCCTGAGTAGCTGATGCTAGAGGAATGTGTCACCACACCTAGCTGAAAGCTGATTTCCATTTTTTTTCTTTTCTTTGTTAGACAAGATCTCACTAAGTTGGGCAGAGTGGCCTTGAACTTGCCTTACAGCCTAAACAGACATTTGGTTTTACAACCTTCCTACCTCATCCTCCTGAGTAGCTGGTGTGATGGATTTATCTCATTGGACCTAGCTATCTTTAAATTGACTTTTATGATGGCTCATTTTTAACCCCCACCCTGTGTGTGTGTGTGTATGTTGTACAAGTATGCATACATTTGTGTTTGTGAGTTCAGATGTGTGAAGGTCATAGGACACCCTTGGGTGTCCGTCCTTAGTTTCCACTTTGTTTTGAAACAATGCCACTTTTTGTTGTTGTTGTTATTTGCCGCTTGTGTATGTCAGGCTAACTGGCTCATGAGCTTCCCGGGGTTCTCTTGTTTCTCCCTCCTGCATACTACCTTGATTGGCTTTATCTGGGTTCTGGGGATTCAAACTCTGATCTTTGGCCTTGTACAGGAAGCACTTTGCCACTGAGATCATGGCTCATTTGAACTCTTAGGTACCAGGGCATGATGCAGAGGAAACTGGAGTGCTCCTGCATGCATACTTGTCAGAACCATGAGAAAGCAGGAAGGGCGCCCTTGTATGTGTTCTTATAATCCTCGTTTCCATGGGTGACAGGAGGTTGCAATGCAACATCATCCTGAGCAGATTTAGGACATGAGAGCACCGTAACTGACTGTGGAATGAAATACTGATCTAGGAAAAGGCAGTTCTACTTCGAGTTGTTGGATTAGTTTACTGGCTGGTTTAGTTGTCCTCCTGAGTGGTCTGTCTGGAGGACAGGCTATTCTGAACCAGAAGGGCAGTGCGAGCTTAACCTCTCATAGAAATGGAAAGCCCTGTGATGCAGACCCATCCACCTACTGGCCTTTCTCCCCAGAAGAGTCGCCTTAGTGTACTGAATTTATTTAGAACCATTTGTACCTTTTAGTTTTCTATTTAAAAAAATATTTTCCAAAACCAAGGTTATTAAGATTTTTCACTCTTGCTTTCTTAGATCCCCAAAATGGGAGCTCAAAGTCTACAAAAAGAAATGACAGGGAAAAGGAAGTGCTAATTACCCCGATTTGATAAGTGCAGGCTCTGTGCATGAGTTGTGATATCACATTGTGACCCATTCATAAAACATCACAAGCAAGCCCCAAAGAAAAAGGATGCAGTTTGGGTGTTCGAATTAATGTTTGTAATGCATTTTCAGCTCGTTTAGCTTTTCCTGTATTTTATCATAACTCTTAAGTTGCTTATTTTCCACTTGGAGTTTCATCTAATTTTAACCATCTCTGTATTCATTCATTTATATGAAGTTGCAAAGAGAAAGAAGACAAGTTTTGGTGTTGGTTTATATTGAGGTACACAAAGAAGACCTCAGAGTCTAAAGGAATCTTGTAACTTCCCTGTGGGTAAATTAACCAATCTCTGGTTAGCTTGTGCCAAAATGCATTGGTACTTTGTCAACGAAAGAACTTCCTCATCTGTTGCCTCCGCCTGTGCCCAGTTTGATGGGTAGTTTCTCTGCCCCTGAAAAGATAGTGTAACATGCTACAACTGCCTATGAGCTCGTTTGTTGGGGCAGCATTGCTCCTGATGTGGGCCGTCTGTCCTGATGTGGGCCGTCTGAGCCATTACTTCAACCAGGGGAGCCCTCTGCTTCATGTGTCTTTACTTATATATGTTGTCATGAGTGATAGCCATCATTTCTGTAACACAGGAATTATAGTTCATATTTTGCACAACTGAGGTCCAAGGACTTTAACGCCATAGGGTTAGTTATCTCTGGTCAGGTGAAGAGAGGCCCAAAGACTCAATGTTTCTTGTTTGTGGTCTTTGGTCTCTTGGCTTGGAGAAGTGATGCCACATACCCTGTGTATTGGGTAAGTGTTGTTAGGCCACTGTCACTGTGTGGTTTCCCTTCTGAAGCCCCTGTTGGCCCTGACACCGAATTGTAGACCACCCTGCCTGTGTCTGACCACGACCAGTACTTCGTGGTTTCTGTGCTCTATGGGCTTCAGGTTAACCAAAATCAGGTTGCCTGTTATTTTAACTATTTCTAAGGGGGAAGTCCCGTTAATCTGACTTTATTGGTCTTGCAGGGATGCTGGAGCTCAGACTTCTACGACAGCTGACCCTAAGTTGCTCTTTTGGTTTCTTTTCCTTCCAGTGGAGGCCATAGTGGAGTTTGATTACCAGGCCCAGCATGACGATGAGCTGACGATCAGCGTGGGTGAGGTCATCACCAACATCAGGAAGGAGGATGGAGGCTGGTGGGAGGGGCAGATCAACGGCAGGAGAGGTTTGTTCCCTGACAACTTTGTAAGAGTGAGTACAAAGCCAACCCCTTTTTCCTGTTTCCTGTGTGGGCTTTGCAGACCAAAAGGCTGTGGGGGATGAGGATAAAGTGCACAGAGCTCTTAGGGCTGTCAGCGGCAGCTTGATCTCCTGGGTGATGGCAAGGAGAGCATGTGTAATTTTGCTCTGTGCATGTAGGATATCATCTGTTTTAAAATGACATTTTAAGACCCAGAATGATCTTTTCCACAACTGGTTTATTACTTTTTAGAAAATACTGAGAAATTATAAAGCCTGTGAAATTGTTTGGTCTAGATATTTGTTTATTTGCTTTAAGAGTTTGAAAGATTATTCCCTTTTCTGTTCCATGCAAAATAGAATTTGAAACTCAGTTTTGGCCATTTGCATCGGTAGCCTCCAGCTCAAATGCAGAATCTAAATGATGCTCTTTTCCGCTTTCTCCTCATAGATGTGCCTTTCTGATAGGAACACCATTGCTTTCCTTTACCTCCTTATGTCTATGAAGCATTGAATAAAACCTGTTTCATAAGGATGATTTTGAAACCTGCGCCCATTGTCAAACTCATTTAGGGCTTAATTCCAAAAATATTTTCTTTCCTGTTAATAAACGATGTATCTCAACCATTGTAAACAGCAGTGTGTATTTTGGGGTTAAGGAGAGGTTGGGTGGAGGCTGTTCCTCATGGGAAATACTAACCAGGTCTAAAAGACCCAGTGCCATGAGCTTCCTGTCCCATGCTGGAGAAGAAGTGATAGCCCTCTGTAGGAAGAGCTTCATGTAGAATCCCAGGGCCTATAGCTGAATTCCCTGTGGTAGCGTGTCTTGGCCGCATAGAACAGGATGTTTGAGAAATCTTGGACCCAGAGAATTGTGTGTTCCCCTCAAAGGAGCTTCAAGGGCTGGGTGGGAAGGCGTTACGATGGGGTGCTGGTGAAAAGCTGTACAATTCCAGTGCTTGGGCCTGTACCTCTACCCCATGGGACTCTAAAATGACTAGGACTCTAGTTTCTCCTCAGGGTCTTTGCCTCCAAATGACCCTGATAGCCTCTTTTTTTTTCTCGTTGCCTTTGGTTTTCAGAAAGCTGGGGGAATGGGACAGAGTTCAACTGGAAATACACTGATAAACATTGCTTTGTTTTCTGTGGTAGGAATTCTATTCTGTTGATAGGTATATGAGAGGTGACACTTGTACCTTTCCAGACAAAACTTCCCACTTTGGAAAAGGAGTGATCTTGAAGTTAGGCCAAAGTTGAATGTGTAAGGAGAGGTTTCCCAAGGGAGAGGGCAGCGGTTGGGGTGAAGGTGAAGGAGCAGGAGAAAGGGGTATGGCAAAGAGAGTGAGCCTTGGGAAAGGGAGGAGTGTGAGAAAGAGGTGGGGCAGGGAAAAGAGGAGGAGCATGGGAAGAAAAGACTGCAGTGTGAGCTTCAAGTGTAGAGGGCTAGTTCTGTTCCGAAAGTGTTTAATGTGTCTCTGTTGGCCTAGTGCCCCGGCACTTCAAATCTCAGATTCATAGAACTGAATTGGAAGGCAAGGGGTATACCTATAGAATTGGTTTGGGGCTCACTCTTGATGTGCTCCGAGGGTTTATGGAAGGGAGATGGGAAACAGGGCAGCAACTATCCAGAGTCTCTTCTCGTTGGCAGTGCTGCTGGCCTCGAGAACAGAAGGTGCTTCCCCTGTGAGAGAGTCATATGGGCCTTTTGCCAGGGCATCCTTCATTGACTGACTGGTCTTGGTGCTTTGGCTTAGACTTGGGGATACTCAACTGCATGTGAGGGGCTCTGGCTCCAGGGTGTACTAGGGTGAGACAGCAGGGAGGAGGGTCACAGAGGTCTGGGACTATTCCTTAGGCTCCTACCTGTGAGGTGGCCCTGGGCTGCCTGTATCCCTTACCAGAGAAGTGGCTGCCCTCATCTGGCCCTCTTGTGTATGCCTCCTGGGGGCTTTGTCCTCAGCCCTTTGGTACTGTGTTAAGGTTTTTCTATACGTTCCGTTTGAAAAAGATCTGGCCCCAGGTTGACCTGAGCCTGTTGTTTTCTTCTGCAAGCCCACCCCCTCGTTGTCTGCCCTGAGGACTAAATGGCAGGCCCAGTACTGGCAATCACGGACCACAGTGGCAGCCGTCCAGCAAGTGTGCCTTTCGTCCTGTTACCATGTGAAGGAACGACTCTCTCCCCTTGTTCTTCCTAATCAGTTGTCCCGTAACCTAGGCTTGAGCCCTTGTTCGGAGAGGAGAAGTCACATTCTTGGGAGGTGCTTGGTCCATCCATGGTGGATAAAGTAGACATGCCAAGGGACAGCACTGCTTGTGGCTGTCACAATCTAGGGAAACTTTGATTCTTTCAGATGGCTGAGTCTTTTTTTCAAGTCTTCACCCTTAGGCTTATTATTGAAAACTCAGTAGGTGGATACAACGGAGTTTAACAACAATCAAAGCTCCCACAGTGAATTGTAAAAAGAAAATGTGTTTTTAAGCAATAACAATCATATTGGCATACATCTGCCAGTTTTGAATATTTCATTTAGCTTAAGAATTAATTTGTCTTGGACTGAATTAAGTAATTTTATGGAGTCCCATCATTTGTTGATGCTATCAGAGAGCTGCCTGAAGTGTTTTTTTCTCAGCCCATTTATCAAATCCCTAGTGCCCATTTGAACCCACTCTCCTAAAGGGATGGCATCCAGTGATCACCTTCGCCTCCCTGTGTCGGTCTCTCAAGCAAGAATCTCTGCCACCCTCTTGGTGTGGCATATCCTTACTTATCCCATTATTAAGAACAGTCTGGCCGTTGCCAGTTCTCAGTATTTTTTTTAATTTTTTCCCACTTTTATTAATCTGGTTTTATCCATTTACATTAAATATTTTAGAAGAATCTTTTCAAATCCTTCTTCTCTTTTCCCCCGCTTTTCCACCTTTTCATCTTATAATCTCTTTTATTGTTTGAGAATTTCATACAAGATGTGATATTTGGATCAAATCAGCACTCCCGTTCCCTCCCCATCAATTCATTTCCTAGCTACTTTCTCCTCCAAACTTCATAGGCTCTCTCTCTTTCTCTCTCTCTCTCTCTCTCTCTCTCTCTCTCTCTCTCTC
>LOJH01012357.1:13887-25667 GCA_001685095.1 Ellobius talpinus
ATTGGCCTGTATAATTCTCTCTCTTTCTCTCTCTCTCTCTCTCTCTCTCTCTCTCTCTCTCTCTTCTCTCTTTGCTTTTTCAAGACAGAATTTCACTGTATAGCCTTGGCTGTCCTGGAACTTGCTCTGTAGTTCAGGCTGGCATCAAACTCACAGAGATCCATCCACCTGCCTCTGGCTCTGCTTTCCAAGTGCTGGCATTAAAGGCATGCACCACCACTGCCCAGCTGTTTTTGAAAATTATGGAATCCATTTACTATTGGTGGCATGATCCTCAGGACAAAAATCCCTGAAGAAAACCTCCTCTACCTCCCTCAGCAGCCATCACTGGCTAATATAACATAGCAGTGGTATCTGAATACCACATCCCTGCTGGTATTCAGATACCCTTGATCTTGTATATGCAGTCATGGCTATTTGAGTTCATGTGTAGAATGGTGTTGTCATGTCTGGCAAATATTGTTTTCCTTCAGATGTCTACTGCTGCTGGCTCTTATAGTCTCTCTGCCCCTCTTCCAGAAGGATCCCTAAGCCTTGGAGGTTGGGAATGTGATAGTAGATGCCCCATTGAGGGCCGAGCACTCTAGCCTCTTACCGGACTCTGCATGTTGATCAGTTCTGGGTCTCTGTATTAATCACCACACACTGACTGCTTTAGAATATGTTTTTCTTTATCTTGTCTCTCTTCAAAAAATTTTAATTCACTTTACAGATAAAATTTACATAGACCAAAATGCATGTCACTAGCATGCATTATGATTTTTGATTTTACATAAGAATGTACCTCTATAGCCACTGTCTGTAGCAATACTATTTCTACCATCTGTCACCCCACAAAGTTCTCTTGCTTTCTCCTAGACATTCCCCCCCCGACCTATATAGTCAGTTTATTGTGATGAATTAGTGTTCCCATACCTGAACTGTCTTGTAAGTAGGGCTGTAGGAACACTTGATAATTTACATGTCTTTTTTATGTCACAAAATTGTTGCCTGTATCAGCACTTAACTCTTGGCATATAGAATTGCACAGAAATGAATATATCATAACTTGTCAATCCATCTTGTTGTTGTTGCTGTTGATTGATACCTATTTGGGTTGTTTCATTTGGGGATTTTTATGACATTCTTGAATGTATTCTATGGACACAAGTACTCATTTCATATGTATATAATGTACTTGTAGGAGTGGAAATGCCACCATGATTTCAATCAGTAGGGTTTTTTCCTGTTTAAAGAAAGCCAGGGCAGCTGGAGGTTGGTGGTGCGTGGCTTTTAATCCCAGTACTTGGGATACAGAGGCAGGTGAATCTCTGTGAGTTCAAGGCCAGCCTGGTCTACAGAGCGAGTTCCCGAATGACCAGGGCTACACAGAGAAACCCTGTCTCAAAAAGCAAAACCAAAATGAAGCCAAAAAGAAAGGTGGTGCATCCATGAGGGAGGGGTGATGCATATACTTTGAGCCTCTTGTCTGCAGCATGCAATGCTCAGTGAACGAACTGCCCTGAATCTTGGTGAGTCTGACTGGTAAGGAGACCTGAAGCATAGAGCTCAGTCTCTTGGAGCAGATTTGATTGGTGGGGCCAGGAACTCCCAAAGACTAATCCTCATATTATTAAAAATATGCACATAGAGAGCATGTTTCTAAGCTTTGTTGGACTCATTTAATGAGGAAACCTGTGGCGTAACAAAACTTGATTTACTGAGGATATGAGGAATTGATTAAAAAGTGGTGGAATATTCAAATAAGATTATAAAGTGAGATTGACAACTGGCTCATGTGTTGGACAATAAAACCCTGACCTTTGGAGCTATCATCTCTACCAGAGGAGAAAAAAGAGAGCTGTGTGCCATGCAGTGCTTCCTATGAGTTATCCTCTGACCTTTGTAGAGCTGTAAAAATGTCCTAAAACAGTATTAGTCCAATTTATATTTCCAGAGAGGCAGATGTCTCTCCTGGGGTCTCCTTTAAGAAAACGCATCAGCATAACACTAAAAGGCCCCATGATCATGACCGTGGGCTTTTTTTGTTTTGTTTTGTCCTGATTTCCAGGTTTGGGTATTGTTTTCCAGAATTGACTATGAAAGGTCATAGTATGGTGTACAATATTAGGAAAAAGCAGGGTGAATCGTCATAATCATTTAATCGAGAAATCTATATTCTTTCTGATACCTCCAACTACCACATAAAACAGAGGGCATCTAGTATCACAGGCAGATGTGGGGGCTTCCTTTGGATTTAATTAAATCATTTAAAAACCTTACTCTGTACACAACGTTGTGCTTTGATCATGTCTCCTGTATCTTGGTATGGACTCCCAGGTAACATACAGGAAAGCAAAGCAGGCCTGGGGCCTGAGACATTTTGTAATTCACAAGCAGAAAGCAGGAAGCTGCGGTAGGGGTTAAAAGAATATGGTTGTTGATCTTGAAATGCATCTGATACCGTCTGTGAGGAAGTGAGCTGTTTTCTCGGCCTGGCTCTGTGTGCCTTCCATGGAAGTAGCTGTACATGCCGCCGGCTCTGTTGTTGCAAGTTGAAGTGTGTGTACTTGCAGTTTGCGTCCTATGCCTGCTAAATATAACAGTTCTCAGCTCGACTGCCCATCCCCTTAGTTTTCCCTCGCCTGTCGTTGGCATATTCGGAGCCTTCTTTTTTGTATTTGTGTAAAGATTGGCCAATGTAGTCCCTAAATGCGGCACAAAGCCAACACTCTCCACACTCGCGTCACTTGGAGAGAAAGCTCAGAGTTTTGCTGCTGTTCTTGGTTTAGGAAAGGAGCAGGAATCGACTTCAACAAGCGGCATGAGGTAGACATTCCCACAATGCTCTTTTATACTGAGCATCATTCCTGGATTTCCCTTTAGAAAATTTTTGCTTTCCTTTGCGCATCCAATCGAAAGGCTAATTTATTTTGTGATTTATGGCAACGGTTGTTTTCAAGATCCCTGTTGCTTTTCAAAAAGTAGCAGGGGATGCTGCTGGTGTGATACTTTCTGGGCAGAGCCTTTTCGTTCTTTTATTTTCAGCACTGAGGATGGCTCTTTTCACCCCCATTTCATGGTGAAGTGCCTGCTCTTCATGTGCATTCTTTCATGACGTCACAAAATTGTACCATCCCTGTGACACAGGTACTGTTTTGATTTAGAAAAAACTGCTCAGAAAAGGTGACAAGATGTATTGACATTAAGGGACTTATGCACAGCTACAGGAACTCGTAGGGAACAGGGAGAACTCTGCATTCCAGACAGCTGCCTCGAGAACCTAGGCCTCCAATCTGATAGCATTGTCTAGATGGCTGCCTCTATACCACTTGCTGCATTATGCTTTCTCCAGATGTCTTCCCAAAAGGAATCAAATCAGATAGCAAACATTTAAAAAAAGCAGCCTTGGCCTTGTATAGTGGCACCTGCTTTCAATCTCAGAACTTAAGAAGTGGAGGCTGGTGAGTCTGTGAGTTCGAGGCCAGCCTGGTCTACATAGTAAGCTCCAGGACAGCCAGGGCTACGCAGTGAGACCCTGCCTCTGGACAAACAAGCAGCAACAGAGACGAGACAGCATTCATCTACTCACAGGTCTGCATTATTTTTTCTTACAAATTCTGAAGTAAGGCAATTAGGGGAAACATTTCATTTTTATCAATTAGCATACATTTAGGCTTGTCATTTTTCAGCACTTAGGATATGCCCTTCATTAGGAGTGTGACTGTCGTTTTCCATCCTTGGGACCCTTTAACAGCAAGCAATTCCTACTCAAATTATCTTTTCACCATTGAACACATAGTTCGTTTTCAGAAAAACTCCTGATTCCAACAAGTGGACCTGCCGGTGGGACTTTTCTCACGATGGCATCTGTGTAGGGTCTGGAACGATTAAGTGCAATGTGTAAGGTAAGGGCCCATATCATTTGAAATCTCAGGCTTTACTGGTTACAGTACAGGAAGGGGGTGCATCTTGTGACCTGGGGAGAGCAGTGACCTTAGTAAACTGTAGTGCCCTCATTGAGTTGATCGTGTTTAATAGAATCTTAATTCCTTAATGGCAGGATTATCAAATTCTAGCTTCGAAAGGAACCTTTAGACCATGTGCTTTAACCGCCAGCTTTCTAGCAGCTCACAATCTAAACTGCCTAGGACCTTGCTGTGACTGTTGCTGGACAGTGAAGCTTCTGAGTGTGGGGCTCTAGCCAAGGACTCTAACCAGCAGTCTGTTGCTTGGATGTGCTCTAGGGGCGTTGCCTTGTCAGAATTTTGGGGTAGACAGAGGAGTCGCAATAAGAGACTTCAAATAGTTTTCAAAAGGCCTGCTTTAAAGCCAGGCTACATAGTGGTTCACATTGGTAATCCCAGAACTAGGGAGGTGGAGGCAGAAGGATCAGGAGTTCTAGGTCATCCTCCACTATGTAGCAAGTTGAAGTTCAAGGCCGGCTTGGGCTACATGAGTCCTGTCTCAAAACAGAACAGCTCAGATGATTCTACTACTTAGAAAAGCTTGGTTATTTATTTTATTCTGTGGCACTGATAGGGCAGCACCAGCATTAATATCTATATCTTTCCTCAAGAACATGGATTGGTAGCTGGTGACTTAGATTTAAAAGTATTATAATGTTTCTAAAGTATCCTCATTATATAGATATACATTTACATAAAATATATATTATATATTATAAAGTTGCTTTATGAGTGGTTGGCATAGTCATGTCGACATTTTCAAAAAAGCCTATACTACATAAAGAATATAGCAATATGTAAATCAATTCATTCTCTTTTTAAGTCCACTAGAATGAATCCAATCAAATGGTAGAATCTCTGAATGAAATCCGTAATTTTCTTCTACTCCTTACTCAGGGATAGTAAGATAAGCAGATATCTAGAAATGATCCCCCAAGACTCTCCCCTCCATCCTGACCTGTGACCTGTGACGGGGA
Organism: Ellobius talpinus; assembly: GCA_001685095.1. Classification (NCBI taxonomy): domain Eukaryota; kingdom Metazoa; phylum Chordata; class Mammalia; order Rodentia; family Cricetidae; genus Ellobius; species Ellobius talpinus. The sequence continues at coordinate 18,812 of LOJH01012357.1, forward strand.
TATGTGATCACTTGTGATCGCGTTCCTCTGAACGGCACTGCTAAACTGACATGGGAGGTTAGCTGGCCCTAATGTAGCATATGAACCTTTAAGAGCTGAGCACTTCTCTGTGCGTACGTGACGGAGGAAGTCAGATGCCACTGAAGAAGGGGGTGACATGAGGATCGCTCCAACAGCCTGTGGGAGCAGGAACAGACTTTAGTCACAGAAGAAACGAAAGCTTCAGACTTTCAGTCAGAGAAACTTGATTCTACCAAAAACCCAAGTGAGTTTGGCAATGCATTCCTCAAGCCTCCAGATACAAGTTTAGCCTGGTTGGCAGCTTAAAATGGCTGTGTGCGACCTGAAGTTGGGCCTACTAGCATTTCAAACTGCAGAAATTCCAGAGAACAAATGGATGTTGTTAGAAAATGGCTAGCAATTGCTCTGAGGGGAGGTTCTCTGACTCTTGCCACTGACTGACACGGAAAACCCGTGGCCGCCCTCAGGTTTCTAGAAGTATCCAATATGTTGTTCTTAGTGTCCCCATGCCATCATTGGGTCTCTAGAACTTATTTTGTAACAACATCTCCCCTTTTCTACAAGACCGTCTTTGATCAGGAACTCATTGGTTGTTCAGTTGTCTGGGCCTGATGGCATCACAGCACTACCTGTGCTACCTACTAATCTGCCCTTTCACTTCTGAAGATGAAAGGCCTCTTCCTCTGATACTTCTAACTCCACTGCAGCTTCTGACTGCTGACAGCACCCAACTGACAAACACCAAGAACTGTCCCAGTGTCTCGGGGTGCCTTAATAGTTGCATTAGTAGCTAGTGTATGTTAACTGACTAATGTAAACCAAGCACACCACTCAACAGGAAAGAGAAACAGTCTTCTTCTCATCGCTGGACACAAATTATCTAGAAATGTGTCATTGAATTTCTAAGTGTTTCTCCACTTTTCTGGTATCTTTAGGCTTTTGACTTTCAGACTGATTATATTATGACCAGGGAATATACTCTGTATGATTTCAAGTCCTTTAAATAGGTTGGGGTTAGCTTCCTATTATTATTATGATGATGGTGATGCAAAGTAAGATCTATAAATACTTAAAAGTGATATGTGCTATGTTCTATAATGGTGGAGTAGTCTATAGACTGTAGCTGGAACCTTTTGGTTGGTCCTGCTGCTGAGTTCTGGATCTACACTGCTTCCCACACAGGAGTTCTGTCAACTACTGAGAAAAGTGATACAAAGTTTCCATTTGTAATTGTAGATTGGTCTGTCTTTCATTCCATCCCGTCTGAATTGGCTCCTTGGCTTATTTCCTAATAAACACATCATAAGTTGAAAGGATCATAAGTCAAAAGTGCATTTAATATACTTGACTTACAAAACATTAATAACCAGGTGCACCAACGAATATCAGTTGTTTATCTTCTTGCTCACATGCCTGACTGGGAGCTGTGGCAGAGTATACTGCTACGTGCCACTCAGCCAAAGATCAGACTCCAAGATCTGAAATACAGTTTCAGCTGAATTCCTGTCGTTTTTTTTCTTCCTTTCTTTTCTTTTCAAATTTTTATTTTTGTTGTTTGTTTTTTTCAAGGCAGGGTTTCTCTGTGTAACAGCCCTAGCTGTCCTGGAACTAGCTCTGTAGACCAGGCTGGCCTCAAATTCTCAGAGATCCACCTGCCTCTGCCTCCCGAGTGCTGGGACTAAAGGCAGGCACCATAATTTTCAAAATTATAAGGTAAACCACCACCAATCAGGAGTCTATTGCACTCAGCAGCTCCATTTTTGTTTTCAAAATTCACCTCTCTTTTGTCTTCTCTCCCTCTCTCCTCCCACCCCTCTCGTGGCCTGGCCCATTCTGTTCAGTCTACCTCTTTCTCCCTCTGCTCTGGACTCTTCCAGATGCCTCTGGCGCTTCTCTCCCTCATATTTACAATAAAATCCTTTCCTCGACCATACCTTGGAGCTGTCAGGTCCTCACTTTTTATGCAGTCTCCCTCTTCTATCAGCTAACAGTTGCTAATAACTCCTCAGCTAGGAGTTATTACAGCACAGCCAGCCCCCATCTCCATTGCTGGGTACTGTGCTCACACAAGTGCTGTGAGAGCCTATGTGCAGCGGCCCTGCTGTGTCCAGAAGACACTGTCCCTGGAGTCATCCCCCACCTCTGGCTCACTCTTCCGACCCCCTCTTGGGCAGTGACTGCTGAGCTTTGGGAGGAGGGGTTGCTGTACATATGTTATATTATTAGCAATAAGTGATTAGGAGTCAGTTTCATGTTATGTCCATTTAGCAGAATTTAGCAGGTTCTCCCCTAGAGCCTATGGCATGTCTAGCCGTGGGGTCTCCCCCAGAGCCGATGGCATGTCTAGCCGTGGGGTCTCCCCCAGAGCCGATGGCATGTCTAGCCGTGGTGTCTCCCCTAGAGTCTATGGCATGTCTAGCCGTGGGGTCTCCCCCAGAGCCGATGGCATGTCTGGCCATGGGTTCTCCGCTTGACAATGGTGCCGAGTATGGGTTTCATCTTATGCAACAGGACATAAATCCAGCCAAAGAGTGGTTTGTTACTCCCATGCCAAGTCATTGCTGTAGTTTCCAGGGTTCACAGCTGGGTAAGATGATTATTTTTCTCCTCTAGTCGCATGCCCAACAACTTCTAGCACAATGGAAGCTAGCCGGCTACTTCAGCTAGACTCGTCGTTTAGCGAGCTCCCTGGATGGACTACAGTTCCCATCACTGGCCAGCATTGGGCTGGAGCTGCATGCTGCCAAGCCTGGCTCTAACATGGGTGCTGGGGATCTAGACTCAGGATGTGTTTGCTCAGCAAGCACATTGCTCACTGAGCCATCTCCCCAGCCTACTGAAATCTGTTGTTTTATATGACAAAGAAAGCCATTGTCACTCCAGTCTTTCCTTATAGGTAATATCTTACTTGCTTTTTTCTTTGTCATTAATATTATGAGTTTGATTGTTAAATTCCTTGACAAAATTTTCCTTGAGTTTGTCCTGTTTAGATTCTGGAAGTTTATGCCTTTTGCCAAATATAGTGAGTTTTCATCCATTATTTGTTTGAATTACTCTTCCCATTCTCTTAGTCTTCTGGAATATAAGGACACAGAGTTTACGCTGTTGTCCCATGAATGTCTGAGGCTACTTTCTCTCTCTTGTTCACACTCAATACATTTTATTGATGCATTGTTGAGTTCGTTGATTATTTCTGGCTCCATGCCTAATTGATTACCGAACTTATCCACTAGGCTTTTAAATTTGACTTTTTTCACTTTTATACTTCCATTTTTTGCTGTTGTTTTCTAAATTTTCATTTATAGTTGCTTGTTAAAGTATTTTTTGAGACAGGGTCTCACTGGGTACCCCTGGCTGTCCTGAAACTCACTCTATAGAGCAGGCTGACCTTGAAGACCGAAGATCCTCCTGTCTGTGTCCCAAGTGCTGGGATTTAATGTATATGCTACTGCATTCAGTCAAGGTTTTTGTGTGTTTGTTAGTTTGTTTATTTATTTATTTTTGGTTTTTCGAGGAAGGGTTTCTCTGTAGCTTTAGAGCCTGCCCTAGAACACTCTCTGTAGACCAGGCAGGCCTCAGACTCACAGAGACCGCCTGCATTTACCTCCCTAGTGCTGGGATTAAAGGCGTGCACCATCCCTGCCCTACCCAGTCAAGTATTCTTTAAAAACTTTAAGTTACATTTCTTTCTTTGTATGTGCACATGTTGGGGTGTTGCTTATGGAAGTTAAAAGGCAATTTTCAGGAGTCACTTCTCTCATTCCACCATGTGCGAGTGGTGGATACTTTAATTAGCTTGATGCCAAAAAGCATTTCATAACATATACATCAAATATTCATATTCTACATCCTATTATATAGTTTTTACTTGTCAATCAATCATATATTAATAAAACTGGGAAAATAAGTGGTAAAAACTGTCTAGCCTTATCCATTTTAGTGAACAGTTGGGGGCTAGAGCAGGGCCGCAACTGAAAAACAAGAAGCTGAGGCCCACCCTGGAGGTGCAAGCTACCCTTGTAGGACCTGTAGGCAGACACATCAGCGGTATAGATGGCTGCTGAGCTACCCAGCAAACTTTTGATTTCACTGTCGTTTCTTAAGTCACAAGGGGATTTGAAATAACAGGTGTCCCAATCTACCCTCAAGCCTAGGAGCAAGGTTCATCATCTTTGTGTTGAGGAAGATGAGATGAGAGAGTATAAGGGAACTTCTGGTGCAGCTGAAGATGTGGGTGTCTCTCTATTGGGGAGTCTCAGCCTGCACTCAGGACAAAGCCTGCTGCCCTGGCTCTCCCGCTCCCTGCCCCGCTCCCCCACACCGTTTGTGTAAAGAGGTGGATGAATTCAGCCCTGTTCCTTTTTCTTGGAGCTGCCTGTTTTGCTTATCAAAGGCATGGGCATTTCTTTTACTGTAATACTTCCCTTCAATACCAAGTTTTTCTCCAGAAGACTGAGAGAGACAGAGATGCGGCGGAGGGGCGGGGGCGTTTAATGTGCTTCTGGGAGTCGGAGTGCACAAAGCAAATGGGCTTGCCTGAGTTTGTAAGCTGAGAAGTTGTTCGAGCCAAACCACATCCTGCCCTGGGGTTCAGGAGGCAGGTGGTCCCAGATGGAGATGGGGGCCAGGCAACTGTGTAAACCCCAGGCGTTTAGTGTGTGGGGACGACTTTGTCACCATGTCCCCTTCACACTGAACTTTGCTTTGGAGGAGGCTGCCCACCTCACTGGTTACAGTAAGGGCTGTGGTCCTGGTCCGATTCCAGTTGCAGCTGTGCTGCACAGCAGCTGCACACAGGTGGCTGCGCTGCAGTTCTTGAGGAAGTAATTTGCTGGCTGTAAACAACCCAAGGTCAAGGGCTGAAATGGCAGATTGCAACTTGCTGCCATCAGTATGGTGGGAGCCTCCCCAAACCTGGGTTGGTTCTTTTTTTTTAAATACTATGGAAGAAAATACATTAAAAAAAATCTTAATAATTCCTAAATGTACATCATCGTCACAGTTACACTGAAATATAATTGAAACTGATGAAGTGTTAAATGTGAGCCTATTCTTAGCTGGGCTGTGCGTGTTTGCATGGTACTTCATTATCTGCAGTGTCATGGGGTTTACTTTCTGACTGACTAGATATGGTTCATAGTAAAGAAATGACATCCAGAATCAACACGGACAGACGATGGGCAGAGGACACATTGCCCTTGTTTAAAACCATCAGCATTGTCAAGTGGTAGCTGCTAACCTTACCATCATGCTGTGTCGTATTGGCACCTCCATGGGCGCACGGGGAAGGGAACCAGGTTGATGGTTGCTACTCTGTAATTGCTGTAGCCTGGCTCACGCTCACAATTCAGTCTTTAATCATTTCCCTCAGCTGACAAGTCATGAGTGCGTGCACAGGCTTTTTTCTTACCAATATTTTTGGTTGTTATTAATTTTGGGGGGGCAATGCTAGGGATGGGACTCTGAGCCTGGCTCACGGTAAGTAGTGAACAATTGTCCTACATCTCTAAGTCCTCTGTCCTGATCTTGAAATTACAGTAATTGCCAGCTTGCAGGTAAGAAATACAGTTACAAACTGAAGTCCCCATTCCTTTGTGCTAAAGGGGCGATTACATCAGGCTTTTGAGGCAGGTACTATGAACTCAGAACAATTTGAATTTAGAGGACATCAGCCTCGTGTGGTTTGAAATGTTGACAATCATTTTCTGCATGCATTCCTATTTCTTCCGGGGACTGCCGTGTTATTTGGTTCAAAATGTCACACTACAGCAGATCTCTTTAGTGCATATAATCCAGGCAATTATGGCGTGAGCTTCTGCTGCCAGTGGTAGTTAAAATCCATATACCCCACTCCTTTTTAGCCTCTGACGCTTTCTTATTCAATTTAACTCATCCTTTTATTTTAAAACTTGAATTTGAATGGTTTCCATTAACAGATATTTTAAAGTGACAATCAAGTCTAGGGTGCTGAACACAATCCCCAGCCCCCAAGCTTAGGTAGGAAATCCATTTCAGGCTGGTTGCAACTTCAGTGCAGAGATAAATACAGCTGATTTGTAAACAGCCCTTGTATCAGCATATCCCAGTTGACAAGTCACAGTGAAGTGTGTGATCTTGCTAGCTAAATGGCAGCCCTGATTGCAAGTCCGTGTGGAGTGCATCTCCCAGGGCCACACGGGATAATTAAAGCCACAGATCATCATTGGTAGATGATTACAGATTACCTCATTACAGACTGACTTAGGCCTGCCTTCATTCATTATACTGAAAGGTAAATGAGGATTCGGTGTACCCAAAACTATGTTCTTTTTTTTTCTTTTCACTTGGAATATGCAAGTGGATATTAAACTCTAAACACAATTAAAAGTCATTCTCTTTTTAAAGAAATCCACCTTAGGGCCATGCTTGCCATTCCTGGCCTGTACGGTGACTGAGTTTCTCTTAACCCTGTAAGCTCTCCTTTGTTTGTTCTGATGACAGGGATTGAGTGAATCTTGCCATCCTTTTGTTTACCAGAGTGGCTAGAATGGCCTTTGGTCACAGAATGAATATGTTAAATATTCTTCTGCTTTAATTGAATTTAATATGCCATGCTTAAAGCTAATTTGTAGGTTTGCAGTTATTAAATGCTCTACTTATTTATTGTTTTGTATTGAGCTATATATTTATCTCCACTACTCCCTTCTTCTCCCCTCCACTTCTGCCCTCTCCCATGTTCCCCAGGCTCCCAATTTACTCAGGAGATCTTGTCTTTTTCTACTTCCCATGCACTGTAGATCCGTGTATGTCTCTCTTAGTGTCCTCATTGTTGTCTAGGTTCTCTGGGATTGTGAAT
>LOJH01012358.1:1193-14700 GCA_001685095.1 Ellobius talpinus
TGCAGGCATACACACAGACAGAATATTGTATACATAATAAATGAATAAAAATATCTTTAAAAAAAGAAAAAAGAAAAAAAAGAAAATCCAAACTGAAATAAAACTGGAAATGAAAATTTAATATGTCAAACAAAAACTTCAGAGGTAAGGCTCACCAACAAATTACAAGACATGTAAGAATCTCACATGTTGAAGACAAGGTAGAAAAATGGACACCTCAGTCTAATAAAATATTAAAGAAAAAATCCAGACATGAACTATCAGAGAAATCTAGCACAGTATGAAAAGACCAAATCTGTGAATAGTAGAGGAAGGAGAAGAAACCCAAATCAAAGGCAAAGAAAGTATTTTTAATAAACTAATAGAATAAAATTTCTGCAACCTAAAGAATGAGGTCCCAATCAAGGTACAAGAAGCATACAAAACACCAAATAGAATCATAAAACAAATCTCCCCATAACATAAGTTAATCAAAACACTAACCTTACAGAACAAAGAGAGAACATTTAAAAGCTGCAAAGGAAAAAGACCAAAAAACAGGTAAAGGCAGACACACTTGAATAATACCTGAATTTATTATAAACTCTTTTTCTGTTAATTTCTCAATTAATTTTTTCCCAGACTGATCACAGTTTCCCTCCCTCCTCTCCTCCGAGTCTCTTTTTCTCCCCTCCCCCATCTACCCGACCTTACCTTCAGAAACCTGCAGGCCTTCCCTGTATATCATCCAGGCATGGCATATCAAGTTGCAACAATAGGTGCCTCCTCTGCTATTAAGGCTGGATGAGGTAACCCAGCAGGAGAAAAGTGTTCCAAGAGCAGGCAACAGAGTCAGAGACAACTTCTGCTCCCTCTGCCAGGAGTCCCACAAGAAGACCAAGCCACACAACTGCAACACATGTGCAGGGGACCCAGCTCAATTCCATGCAAGTTCTCTGGTTGGCAGTTCAGTCTCCATGAGCCCCCATGAGTCCTGGTTAATTGATTTTGTATGTTTTCTTGTGATGTCCTTGGCCCCTCTGACTTCCATAATCCTTCCTCCCCCTCTTTTACAGGATTCCCTGAGGTCTACCTAATGTTTGGTTGGGGGTCTCTGCATCTGTTTCCATCAGCTGCTGGGTGAAAGTCTCTCTGATGACAATTGGGTTAGACAAAGATCTATGAGTATAGTAGAATAAAGGAATTTCATTTTTTTTTCTTTTTTTTACCAGTGATGTTTTATTCTATTGTAGATCTCAGAATCATCCAGTCTCTGGGTGTTGGCCCTCCAGGCATGTCAGAGGTAGGATCCCTCTCATAGCATGGGTCTCAAGCTGGACCAGTCACTGGTTGGCCACTCCCATAATTTCTGCACCACCTTTACCCCAGCACATCTTGTAGGCAAGGCAAATTATAGGTCTGAGGTTATATGACTGGGTTCCAGGATCCCATTCCCTCCACTGGAAGTCTTTTTAGTTACAGGAGATGGCTGATTCAGGTTCCCTATATTCCACTGCTGGGAGTCTTAGCTAGGGTCATCCTCATAGGTTCCTGGGATTTTCCATTGCACTAAGTAATGCTCTCACCCCTCAACGATGCTTTTTTGCAGCAGAAGCAGCAGCAAACGGAGCCCATTACAGAAATCCATAACTGGTCAAAATGCAGAGAACAATTGACCATAGGACGCCCACTCTAAACTAATGCATCGGCAATAACCTGTACATCTAACACTTGGGGAACATTGTGGAAGAGGCAGCAAAAAAAGACTGTAAGAGCCAGGGGCCCAGGACCTCTGCAGTGAGATGGGGTCTTCTGTATGTGGCGGGGAATCTGCTCACAGGAGATCTCAACAACCTGCACAGTGACACTCATTGGTGCTGACTGGCTGTGAAACCTCACAAGGCCTCATCACTACAAGAGGAGCTACCGGCAGTTAGTGGCTGAGAGTGGAGAAACCAGGACATGCCAAGATGGACAGGGAAAAGCCCACAGGCCCTCAACCCTACATGAAGAACTACAGGCAACTAAGCAATGTGGAGAACAGGACAGGAAGTCTTCCCCAGGAAAGACACCAATTGGTTGTCCAGTGCCAGTCAGTCCTGAAAACAGACATAAAAGTGACATTATACAGACCGAGCAGGTTATATACATGTGCATGCAACAACCATTCATGAAAAAGATCATTAACTTGAAAGAGGACATGGAGGGGTACATGGAAGGCTTTGGAAGGAGAAAGGGGAAGGAAGTAATGTAATGACAAACTCAAAAATTAGAAACAAGCCAGACAGTGGTGGTGCACACCTTTAATCCCAGCACAACCCTCAGGAGGCAGAAACAGATGGCTCTCTGAGTTGGAGGCCAGCCTGGACTACAGAGTGAGTTCCAAGACAACCAGAGCTACACAGAGAAATCCTGTCTCAAAAAAATAAAATAAATAAACCACTTTAAAAAGAATAAACTTTTTAAAAAGGGGATGTAAAGACACAAAAAGATAGCATGTGTGTGCATGTACATGTATATATATGTAGAGAGACAGACAGACAGAACAGACAGAAGACAGAGAGAGAAAGACTGGGTGTGTTTGTGTGTGGCACTCAGAAAGACAGACATACAGACAGAACACACAGAGGGGAAAACAGTGTGGTTGTGTTTGTGTGTGACACCATAGAGAGACAGAGACAGAGAGACAGAGAGAGAGAAATGGCTCCGTCAGTTTTAAAGTACTGTCTTGCAACCACAAGAACCTATGTTTGATCTCAAGAAACCAGGGTGAGCTGGGTAGTTTTTATGTCAGCTTGACACAGGTTAGGGCCATTTTCTCATTTTCTCGATGAGAAAATGCCCCCACCAGATTGCCCTGTGGGCAAGTCTGTAGTACATTTTATTATTTCTGATTGATGTGGGAGGTCCCAACCCATTGTGGGTAGGGGCGCCCCTAGGGCTGTGGCCACGGCCGAACTCCTCCGTGGCCTTTGCATCAATTCCTGCCTCCAGGTTCCTGACCTGTCTTCCTGTCTTGACTTCCCTGGATGATGCAGTACGCGCTGTAAAATGAAACTTTCCTCCCCAAATTTCTTTTGGTCGTGGTGTTTCATCACAGCAACAGAAACCCTAACTAAAATGACATGTAAAAGAGAAGCCGGGCAAGGCAGCTCATGCTCGCGACCCCAGCACTGAGGAGGCAAAGACAGCAGCATCCGGTGGCTTACCGACCAGCCAGCCTGAGGACCGAGTCTGGGCTCAGGAAGAAGCTCTGAAAGGCGAAGCTTGCCTGGCTCAGGACCTCACTTTAGTCTGAGTCAAATATGCTGTTCCTGGTGAGTGCTGAGGGCAAGACAAGGAGCGGGAGGATTCGCCCAGCCGGTGGCGGTGGCGCAGAAGAAGGGCTCATCTGCTTTTGGGAGCAAGGAAGACAGTGGCTCCTTCAGAAGCTCTGGGAAGATCCTGGCTTCCAAGACCAACAGGTCTGCCTGGCCCATTGTCAGGATTGGCTGGGTGGGGGGCCTCAGTGGTAGAGCACACGCCCAGGGTCACAAAGGTATTATTTTTAGAACAACTGGGAGGAGGGCTCAGTCATTGCCATGATTGCTTTACAAACACAAGGACCTAAATTCAGTCCCCAAACCCCACTTTAGAAAGATTTGGGTGTGGCGGCACATGCTTGCCATCCAGAACCACAGACAGGCAGATAGTCAAATCCCTCGGACCTGCTGGCCAGCCAGCCTAGCCTGCTTGGAGAGTTTAAAGCCAGCTATCTCAGACAAGATGGACAGCGCCAGAGTAATGGTACCCAGAGTTGACCTCTGACCTCCAGGTGCACTCATATACACACCTACACAAATACATGCACACCGACACCCCTATAAAAAGTATTTGGATGTTGGGGGTTAGAAGCGGAGGTGTACTTCAATGGTAAAGCACTTGTCTACCATGCGCTAGGCTTTGGGGGTCCATCCCAACACCAAAAAAATTTTTTTTTAATTTTAAAAAAGAATGAGCTTGAAAGACGGTTCCGTCTATAAAATGCCGGCCATGCAAGCATGCGGACCAGAGTGTCCTCAGTATCCATGTAAACTGCAGGCTTGGTAATCCTATCACTGGGCAGAGAAAGCATAGACAGGCCACCCCTGGAGCTCCCTGGACAGCCAGTCTAGTCAACTAGCGGCTGCCACACCGGCCCTGTCTCCTCCAGACCGCCAGAGGGTGCCAGCAGGCCAGAAAGACTTCCCTGCCGCTCATCTCCATGACCCCCACCCCCGCAGCGGGCTAGATGACCCGGAAGCTGTGGCTCTGATAGGCGCAGTGCTTCCAGGTGCGAGCGAGGTGACCCCGGCTGCCAAAGGAGGGTGAGACAGAGCAGCTATGGGGGCGCACCTGGCCCGGCGCTATGTTTGGGACGCCTCGGTGGAGCCTGATCCCCTGCAGATGCCCAGCTTCCCACCGGACTACGGCTTCCCGGAGCGCAAGGAGCGCGGTGAGCTCAGAACGCAGGCGCGACCGCAGACCCCGCGGAACTCGGTGCTGCCTGTCTGCAGAGGGTCGGGTCGGGAGGGCGCCTGAATTCCTCGAATGTGGAGGCTGTATGGGCATGGCTGGAGCAAAAGGCTGGGACGGGGAAACGAGGCTGCCCCGGCGCTCTTCGTCCTGGGAAGAAGCCTAGGGACGCGGAGCCCAGGGATGTGTTCTCCATAAAGGTGATGCGTACAGAGATGCGTCTCCATACAGGTATCACTCATATTTAACTATGTATAATAAGGTCGGAGGTGGGGCGGTAATGCGGTGCATCTGTCTTGTCTGTGTGATGGTGCTGAGGATGGAACCCAGGGCCTTTTGTGTACATACACGGCTCTTGTTCTTCCTGTGTGGGGAGATCGCAGACTTACAGAGTGACAGTTCTGGGCAAAGTCCCATTTTGGCACTTGGGATGCTCCATGGTAGCAGAGAAACACTGGCACTGTCTTCGGGGAGCCCACTGGGCAAGCAGATGTGGGAAGCAAAACCTGAGGTATGGAAGCAGGCTTCGTGACAGGCAGTGGAAGCAAAGACTAAAAGAGGCATATGTACGGAATTCATGAAGCTGGTTCCACGGACTGACAGAGCCCTCACTTTTAAGCAAAGGAAAGGTACAAATTTGCTTTGCCAAAAGGCTTGTGGTGTAGGCTGGGAGATGACTCAGTCAGCAAAGTGCTTGCCATGCAAGCATGAGGACTTGAGGTCGAATCCCCTGTGGAAACGTGAATAGAAGTCTTCTCAGCCCAGGTAGGGAACCAATGTAAGGATACCAATGTAGGGAACCAAGGTAAGGATAAGCACTGAAGTCCAACTTGGTGAATTGGTGAGCTATACAGCAGTTACCGGAGCAGAAGTGACAAAGACAGCTGCTATCACCAAAAGCCTACCCCAGCAATAGTGACAGCTTGTTTAATCTCTTCCTCCAGGGAGCTTGGTTGATCTGAGCTGGTCTCTGGGCAGTCTTTACAGCCTAGGGAAGCTTGAGGAAGGGAAGCCTTTCAGGTCAGTTTCAGGGCTTCCTGAAGCTGTCATTTACATCCAGTTCAAAAAAGCTCTCCTCCCTGGCTTGGTGATACACACCTTTAATTGCAGCACTTGGGAGGCAGAGGCAGGTGAATCTCTGAGTTCCAGGCCAATCTGGTCTCCAAAGCAAATTCCAGGACAGCCAGGGCTACATAGAGAATCCCTGACTTGAAACAAAAACTAAACAAACAAAAGAGGTTTTATGTAAGAGAAAGCTGTCACACGTGAGAAAGGCTGGTGGAGCTGCACCAGTGCTCCCAGTGCAAACCAAGGCCTGTTTGTCCTGTCCTGGAGACAGCTCGCAACTGCCTGTGACTACCTTGTGTGCAGCATCCTGCCAAGTTTATCTCCAAGGGAAGCCCTAACCTTGAAATCAGGAATGACATTGTGCCTCTTTTTAATTGATGTTAGTGCTTTGTTAGTTGTGGCGTGTGTGTGTGTGTATGCACACGTGTGTGTTGGCCGGGAGGCAGCATTCAGAGTGTCTTCCTCAAGTCACTCTCCACTTTCTCTCTCCCTGGAACCACCACCACCCTCCGTGCTGCCTTAATTTTTAAGACAGGGTTTCATTGGTAGCACAGACTGGTCACAAACTCTAAATCCCCCCTCAGCCTCTTGAGTGTTGAGATCACAGGGAAAAGCCAACAGGCCCAGCCTGAATTTGCTTTAGAAACAGGTTCTTGCTATACCCTCTGCCTTTAATGCCTGGCATGCATTCTGAGCTCTGCCCTCCCTTCAGACTTCCCGTCCTCCCTCTCCCAGTCACTGTAAAGGACAATGCCACCTTCCTTGGGCTCAGGGCCTAGCCTAGGAGGTGGGGAAGCCCTGATACCAGTCCTGTTGCCTCAAGGCTTTGGACCATTCAACCTGGCTCACCCCTCACCTTCTGGCCCCACTTTCAAGCATTCCCTACCCCTGGTTTTTGGTCATATTGACCCCTGGTCAATAGGCTGCCAGGTAATGAGTGTATTCTGCCTACTTTGTCTCCCTCTGAAGACGGATACCATCTACCTGCCTGGCTCCCAGCTATGCTCCTTAGCAGGCGCAGTGTGCTGAAGCCTTGCTGCCGGCCTATGGCCTACTGTGAACTGGAGATGAGACAGGAGCTTGGGTTGCTAACCTGACCTCCAGGTTGGGTGGCTCCAGCAAGAGCTTGCCTGCCCGTGAAGTTAGCCCCAGGCCCGAGTACAGAGGTGTAGCATGGAGTGACCAAGCTGGCTTCATCAGCCAACTAGAGTAACAACGGAGGTGTGGGTCAGACCCCGTGATGGCCATAGAGAATTTGGAAACCCAAATTGGGAGGCAAGTGCAACAAAGAAGGCAGGGAAAACCTTCCCTGAGGCCAGCCCTAGGTCCTGTCTGGGCACCTGGTTATCACAAGGACCGGAGTCCATGTGAGAAAGGGGATGGGATCTGGAAGCAGAGCAGGAGAAGACAGACCGAGGAAGGACAGCAGAGGTGAGTGGTGAGGATCCCCAAGGCCTCATGCATACCAGGCAAGCACACACGACCACTGACTTCGTTTTATTTTATTTTTATTATGTGTCTGTGTAGAGATTTGGCCATAAGAGTTCAGGGGCCAAACAAGGCCAGAGAGGGCATTAGATCCCCTAGAGCTGGAGTTAAAGGCAGTGGCTGTGAGCTGCCTAACATGGGTTTTAGGAACAAAACACCAGTTCTCGACAAGAGCCACTGAGCCATTTTTCCAGCCAACTTTTATATATTGTTTCACATGAGGGTCTTCCTCCTCGGTTGTCTGCATTGGCCTTGAACCCACTCTGTAGCCTAGGCAGGTCTTAAACGTGTAATCTCCTACACAGCTGAGGTGCAGGCCTTGAGCCACCAAGCCTTCTGTGGGAGCATGGTTTAATGCAACGAAAGGGGGCTGGGACCAAGGCACGGGTGGAGAAGAGGTCAGCCTGCAGTCTGCTGGGTGACAAAGAAGTGGGATTGTGGGGCACAGTGGGTACAGGCTGGAGTATGGCAACTGTTCCTAACCCAGGGATGGGACATCCCAGCCCAGAGTGATCACCTCGCCAAGGCTCCCACCGGAGCACTCAGTGTACGCCACGTACATGGTGACGTTTGTGTCGACACCAGACCCATCCATGACAGTTCCAACATCCTAGTAGTGATGAACCTCTACACTACTAGGCTGGTTGCGCTAATGATGCGTTCCTGAGACACTTCATGTTGGCTTAGCTGCCAGCCTGGCAGCATCCATGCTGGAACTGGCATCTCTCTGTAGTGGGGAAGCAGGGGCTGGAAGGTGAGCGCTGAGCTCCACCTCCATTGGGACTTTTTGGCAGACAGCAGTGTGTCGCTAGAGGAAAGGATGTGTTGAGAACTCCGCACCAGTTCTCACAGAAGGAACAGTGCCCCTTCCTTCTGTCGAGGCATGGCCATAATTCAAATGGGTTCTAAACCAGTGAGAGACACCCTGGTGTGGCTCATTTGTGCTGTGTACACCCCAGGGATTGGTGGAGCTGGGGGTTGGCTCTGGTGCTGAGAGCTTCCCTCCTCCCACAGTGATGGTGGCCACGCAACAGGAGATGAATGATGCCCAGCTGACGCTGCAGCAGCGTGACTACTGCGCCCACTACCTCATCCGGCTGCTAAAGTGCAAGCGGGACAGCTTCCCCAACTTCCTGGCGTGCAAGCATGAGCAGCATGACTGGGACTACTGCGAGCACCTGGAGTGAGCCTGCCCTGCACCCCCACCACAGGCACCCACACATGGACACAGGGAAGAGGCTGGAGTCATCTGGGAGGGGGCCAAGCCAGAATTTACTGGGGAGCCTCACCCTAGCAAGGGTTTCCTGGTGGCTGGGGATGGAGTCAGGCCAGGACCCATGGCACTGAGACCCTGTCTGTTCTGCCCACAGCTATGTGAAGCGGATGAAGGAGTTTGAACGTGAGCGGCGACTGCTCCAGAGGAAGAAGCGGAGGGAAGAGAAGGCAGAACGGATAGCCCAAGGCCAGGGAGAAGGAGAAGTGGGCCCCGAGGTGGCCCTCTAGGGGTCACCCACCTGCCTGTGGACCTGTCAGTGAAATAAAAGTTTTGGGTCACCTGCCCAGCCTTCGTCTGCACTGCCTCAAGGGTGGGAAGGAACAGTGTGGTCCCTGTACCTCTACAGAACACAAAGCCCAAGTCCAGCTGGGTAAAAAGGTTTATTGTTGCTGCCGGAGAGCCACGGTTACCCCGGAGCAGTGGGGCAGTGGGCAGAGTGCTACTTGGCTGAACCCATGAAGAACTGCTCAGAGCAAGAAAGGGATAATGGGCATGCGCAGGGGTGGGTAGTCACGGAACTCCTTCAGGTAGCTGCGATGCTTGCCCTTGGCCCAGATAGTCATCTGGGTGAAGCCCACCAAGGAGAAGAGGGCCACTGTGGACAGAACAGAGTATCAGAATAGGGATGCCCAGCCGGAAGGGTAGGGCACTGCACGGGTACAAGGGACTCACCTGGAACACACTGCGTCATGATGGCAAAGCCAATCCAAGACCCCACCTGTGGACAGCACAAGCAGGGTGAGGGCACAGAGGGAAGCCCAGCATCATATGTATCTCTGGGCAAGGAAGGCAGCAGTCGCCCCAGACTCAAGCTTCACTACTCCCCACGACCCACCCGACCCTGGGAGGAAGAAGGGAGTCAGTCCCTCACCTCATAAGTGTAGTTAGGACAGGACACCAACAGAAACAGCCAGGTGAAGGGGTTCTTGGTGGGGTAGGGGATCTTCCTGGTTTTGGACCCTGGCATGCAGAACAAGGGTAAGTCAGATGCCTCACCCAGCTGCCCCAGCCCCAGCCCTAGCCCCAGGCGGCCACTCACCAGCTGGCCGCAGGTCCCGAAGAGCCATGTGGATGGAGAAGTTGCCCAGCTGGCAGATCTATCAAGGAGAACAGGGTCAGTCCAGAGCACCTAGGCTCACCCCACCCAGCCACCTCACCTCACCACACTTGGTTGCCGCCCCAGCCTCTTTACCACAAAGATGGTCAGCGCCAGCTTAACCTGCTGGGCTCCATAGGCTGCAGAAAAGGCAGGAAGAAGAGCCCCATAAGAAGAAGGTTCATGATGAGGTCACAGGGTGAGGGCACTGTCTGGCTCCACTTACTAGGGGGTGTGTAGAGAGGGTGGTTGATGTAATAGGCCATCCATGCAGCAAAGCCCCAGTAGTAGGTACAGTTCTGAAAGAGAGCAGCTGAGTTAACCTGGGGTGGGCAGGTGCTGATGGTGGGCAGGGCCAAAAGAGTAAGGATGCTCACTTTGAAGATGTTCCGCAAAGGCATGGTTCCGTGAGAGAAGCGGTGCACGAAGAGCGTCTCCAGCAGTCGTTTGATGTAGTGGAATGAGTGGCAGATGCAGGCGAGGCTGGGGAAGGTAGCTGACTCAGCTGGGGTTGATCCAGCCCTCCACTCTCCCTCCCACCCACCCTCTTCCGGGCTCTACTCACTGCACCACTGTGTGCCGACTGGATGTGAAGTCATATTTGTGGCCATAAATGAACGGTACCCGGAAGTAGAAGAGCAAGTAGATGAAAAGGGGCCCAGCATACTCAGTCAGGAAGACCTGGGGGTACCCAGAGACAAGGTTAGTAGCCCTAGGGCGGCTGAAAGCAGAGACCAGGGAAGGGGTCAGGGCTCACCGTCACCCAGCTGATCTGGGCCCCCAGGTCCCGGAAGAAAAGTGTGGCTGTGGTGCCCACAGGAAGCTTCTGCAAGACATCTTCATCTTTCAGGGACTTTCCCTCTACAGAGATCAGTCAGTATTCAGGTGCTGCCCTGGTTTCCTGACCCCACGCGCCCAAGGGAAAGGCTGCTGGACAGCTGTACTCACTGGGGTCCAGGCGGAGGGACTGGCGGGCAGGGTACCACTGCGGATCTGCTAGGGGAAGGTGAACGGTTGCAGCACCCAGTGTGACTGGGTTCAGCCTGCCTCTCAAGGTTCCCAGAACTCTGGGACCCTGGGCACCTCCCACCCTGTGCATGGTGGACATGCGGGGCCAAACAGCAATAGGATTTTGTCCTTTGGGTAACACAAAAGCATTCCTGCTAATGGCCACACGGGGGCAGCCTGCCCAGTAGGACAGGCCCCACTCACTGCTCCTTTGTGCTGACAGGCCTCTACAAAATCCTGCAGAAGCCCAGGTCCCGTCCAGAGGGCTGACAGGAGTGGGTATAGAAGTGTAGGGGTTCAGACTCACGTGTCCTGGTGAAGAGGTTCTTTATTTCAGCAATGGTGGCCTGAGGCTCCACCTGACAGAAAACAGGGTAGAGCCCTAAGAGAGCCTAGACCCAGGATCTGGGGCAGGGGTGCCAGGCACAGGCAGGTCCCAAGCCGGCCTGGCTTAAGTGGGGTATATCTGACTTCCACCTCCTTTACAGACACAGGGCCCTTCCATGCTGCCTTGTCCCTTTCCCTTCCAGGCAGCCAGCTTCCAGCCCATGCAGGGGCCACGACTGCCCATGGTTCTCAACCTCCCTAGTGCTGTGACCCTTTAATACATGTTGTGGTGACCCCAACCATAAAATTCTTTGTTTCTTCACAAGTGTAATTTGCTGTGATGAATCATAATGTAAATATTTGATATGCAGACTATCTGATAGGCAACCCCAAAGGGGTCAAGACCTACAGGTTGAGAACTGCTGCTCTAGATGAAGGCAATACCCCTTCGTGCCCTCTGAAGGACAAGGGGACCACAGCCCTACAGCTTTGAGGAACCGGAACCCAGGCTCTTGGCACTTCACCACCAGAGCCACAGTCCTACCTTGTCCAGGAAGCACAGCTTCTCCCTCGTCTTCGCGTCCAGAATCTCCACCTCGAAGAAGAGAACCGCCTTTTTATGCTTCTTGGCTACTTTGTGGGGCATGGGCATGGGAAGACCATCGAGGCCCTGGTGGGCCTCCTTGGACACCATGCTCAAGCTGATATCCATGGCACTGCCGGCCCTACTGCTCTGCCTACCAGGCTGTGATGCCCACTGCCAGCCGCCAGCCCCCACCTCCGACCTCCCCTCACAAAGCCGCTCTGAGCTGGGCTGGGCAGCATGATCAAATTCTGCCGCGGTGCTGGAAGGAAGCCTGTGTCTGACCAGGCCCAGCCAAGCTTCAATGCCAGATGTAACCTGAGTGGCACCAGGGCCCAGCCCGGCTAAATATAAAACCATCCCAGCCGAGTCCCCCAGAGGAGCCACACCACAGTCCTCCCCTGGGGGCTACACTCACAGAGGAAGTTGAGTGGCCACAGACCCTCAAAAGTGCCAGGGGCAAGATCTCCCAGAGAAGGAAAAGAGTCCACAGCCTGTGCAGGGGTGGCTAGTCCAGCCCAGCCCCCAGCTCTGGCTGACAGGTTACTAGGACTGGGGAAATGCCAGCTATCCGGAGAATCTGTGAGACAGATCACCCATTTCCACTTCTAAGCTGTAAGGGACACTGGATTATGTCCCTTGTGCATTTGTGTTGCCAGGGAGGTGACAAATTCCAGAGTCACTGGTGCAGTCCCATTCCTAAGTATGGAGAGGAAAGAGTGAGCAAAGCCCTCCACCCCCTCCACCCACCTCCTCACACACATGGTTCAAAACCAGCTGCACAGCAGTCTGCCACACCAGGCCAACACCAATGTGCTCACCCATGGATAAGTCCTGCTCCAAAGCCTTCAACACACAACCCAGGCCTGCCTGTACCCCTGGGGTCTGCAGCCCCCGGAGGAGAAGTCCTAGACTAGAGCTAGACAGTGGTGCTAGGAACAGAGTAAGGAGACAGGCCCCAGGGGATCTGAGCCATCTGCCCCAGAAGGTCAGAGAAGGCTGCTGGCATGATGTTCTGCACTGCCCATGCTGGCCGGGAGAGACCTGAGGGCCCTGAGGGGATCTGTGACTTCTCCTGAAGGAGGGGGCATCACAGGCCAGAGAAGCTGGCCACTGTCACCTTCATGCTCCCAACAGCAAAGGCCAAGGCAGAATCCTAGGGCCTGTCCCCAGCCTGGCCTGTTAGGGGTCCCTGAGAGGATGTGCGTGGACCAATATGGTGCTGGCACAAGGGAAGTATGTACATGTGCGCATGTATATGTAGCGAGGCCCCATGGAGGTGACCCTACACAGTAAGGTAGCCCTATAGAGCCTGGGTCTGAATTAAGAGCAAGGCTCCTATGCCAGCCAGTGGTGCCCAGGCCTGCTTGCCCATACATGCCATGCTACATCATGGACACAGCACAGACAAGAGCACAGAGATCAAGTGCTATCAGCTGCAAACTCTGCCTCACCCTGTGGCCTGAGGGGCAGATGACTGCACCCACAAGGACAATACCAGATTAAGAGCTGTCATACACTAGGACCCCACTAAAGAGAAACAAGAGGGAATGAGAACGTGAGGAATGTGCTGGAAGGGGCTAGGTGGCAGGGCCCTGGGCTGCAGGTGTATTAATAGTTGCTGGACCCCATGAGCACAATGCACATGCTCAGAGTCCATGTGAATCACAGGAAGGCAGCACAATGTCCACTGGGAAAGAAGGCCACAGAGTTCTTGCTGAACCACTCAACAGCTTAAAATACAACCAGCCCCTCTCCCTACTGGGCCAGCTGCCGGGGAGGGCTGAAACCCTACTCTCCCCTAGCTGGGGCTCTGCAACAAGGCCAGGAACCCTGGTGCACCAACTGGCTACAAGAGGGTGGCAGGACAGCCGCATGGAGAGGGGCCACACTGAGCAGCCATCCCCAAGCCACAAGGAGAGGAGCTGCCTGAAGCAGGTGAGTCAAGGGCCTCCCCGTTCTGCTCAGATCCCCACAGCCGCCTTCTCCCAGCAGGCCAGAGGTCATTCTTGCTGAGTTTTTTCAACTCCCAGAGTCTCTAGAAGGATTTCAAAATCAAAAGTAAGATAAAAGCTATGTTAAGTGCAGCAAGGAGGTTGGATGGGTGAAAAAAGCCAGACTTTCAGGTTCAGAGTGGCCAGGACCAGACCAGGGCAGACAGCAGCCTGTTGGTGTCCCCCACAGAGTC
>LOJH01012358.1:14730-25667 GCA_001685095.1 Ellobius talpinus
GGGGCGGCAGCAGGAGATGCTAAAGGACACCTGTTCTTTGTGGGTGATGCAAAAGTGTCCAGTCACAGGGGTGGGGCTGCACAATGAAATGTGCTGAATGCCACGGTTGTGTGCTTTTGGGGGTGGGGTGGCACTCAGGTGAGAAAGGGTCTGACTCTAACCCAGGATGGCCTTAAACTCAAAACACTACCTCAGCTTCACAAGTGCCGAGGAACTGGTTGCCTACCACACCCCCCTGAACTGTGCACTTTTATTTACAGTCACGGAAACCCCCTCCGAAAGCTCTGGGACTGTATGTAGAGACTCTCACAGTATGAGGAGATACTATACCATCTGAGTTACATACCAACCCCTCTAAGAGCTCTGGGACTGTATGTAGGGGCTCTCACAGTGTGAGCAGATACCATACCACCTGAGTTGTAACTCCAGCCCCCACAGGCAACAGACAGGCAAAGTGTTCAACAAAAAGAAAAAGACAACACAGCTCCAGGGTTGTGGTCTCCAGGTGGGGGTCTCCCCTCTCCAGACGGAGACTGGGGAAAATCTATGCGCACCTCTTAGACCTTAGTCTCCCACACCACTCCTCAGCCACTGCCACTCCCACCCCTGTCCTGCACTTGGCGATCTCTTTCCCCCCACCCCAGTCCCCCTGTCCTGCACTTCTCTCTCTCCCACCCCTGTCCTGCACCCTTCTTCCTCCCTCCCTCCCTCCCTCTCTCTCTCATACACACACACACACACACAAAGACCAACCTAAAGTACAACCCTGAAGGGCATCCAGGTCTGGGGTCAGAGAGCACAGCAAGGTACTGAGAGGTGCCCCAGCCAGGGGTCCTTAACCCTGAAGGCAGGCAGCCAGCAGGCTCTGGCCCCTCCTGGGGAGGAAGCACCACAGCTGAGCTAAGGAAGGGAACCCTATTAGATAGCTACAGATAAGGATAGCCCAGAAGGATAACCTGAGTCGCCAGGCTGGGGGGACCCCCTGCTGCTGAAAGCACAATGGACAGGGTCAAAGACAAGGGCAGGAGCCCTGGCACAGGGCTCCTTGCTGGTTCTGCGATGACAGTTCCACTAGTCTGTGAAGAATTCTCACCCAGAGACTGAGATAACAAGGCCAGGCCCAGCCAAGAGCAACTCCTGCTAGCCCAAGGTCAAGGACAGCAAAGCAGACTGAGAGGCAGGAAGCAGCCCACCCTAAAGGATGGGGGCAGGGGCGGGGTACGGTGTACAAATGAAGGTTCCTGGTTCTGAGACTGGGAAGCAGCACTCTTGAGGTGGTCCCAGCCTGGCAGAGAAGGCAGAGAAGCCTTCTCTGCATCGCCACCGCAGGGCTCCCACCTCCCTCCTCAGGCTAGTGGACACATCTCACTCCACCACCAGTTTTAAAAGAGCAACCCCACCAGGCACAGCAGCACACACCTTTGACCCCAGGATCAGCAGTTCAGAGACAACCCTAGCAACATACCAAGTCTGAGGTCAGCCTGAGCTACATGAGACCCTGTCTTCAAAAAAAAATCGTATGGCTGCAAGTGGTACTCTAGTTCCTGTGTGACCCACCGCCCCCTTGCAGTATGCTCGATAACCTGTCCTGGGCCTGGCTGTCATTTTCTAGCACCCACAGTGGCCGCAGGTGGAGCAGAGCTCAGCAATAACCCCTCACAGCTCCCGCCACCCTTGTCTGGCTGCTCCTTCACCTCTCCAGGAGGCTTGTTCTGTCACAGACCACATCAAAGGCAGCCATGTGGGATGAGCCCCTACTCCTTGGATGTTTCTGAGCCTACACAGCACTCTGGGCTACCAGGCCTTACACGCCTGGTTCTAAAGTACCCTACACTGACAGAATGGATCAGCTCACCAGGCTCCAGCCCTCAAAGAAATATGGGGTATCCCTCAATGGTGACTCAAGAGCTGATTAGGCTCTGCATAGCCTAGAGGTGGCAACACACACTCCCTGGGCACTGAGCTTAAAAAAGACCACTTCCCAGGTATATGGCCCACGACAAGCTATCCACTTTTTCAGCTGCAGGGGGAGGAGGACTCTCTCTCCAACTGCCACTTCCCATAGTTAGCGTAGGAATTGGAGATAACAAAAAAGAAGAAAAGAAAAGCACAGAAACATTTAACGTCTTCCATCTAGAATAAATGCCACCAAAACACTGGGCCAGGCGTGGTAGCACATGCCTGTACTCCCAGCACTGGGAGGTGAGGGCAGAAGGATCAGAAAATGGGAGGCCATACCAACACTTTGTCTCAGAAAAAGAGAAAACACACAAGAATATCATATAATTGGACTGCCGTAGCAGAACAGTGGCAGATGTGGAGTGGAAGGGAGCCAAGGTCAGAGGGCTGAAAGTTATGCCCCACCCACTGGTGGCAGTGAGCCTAAACACAAGCAACAAGGGGCCATGTGGGGGTAGGAGAGGAAAGGGGGCGGTGACAGCCAGTAGAGGAAGCCATACTTTCCACTGTCCCCTTGTGCAACAGGTGGAATGATAAGCCAGCATACAGGCCTAACCATTATGGTCAAGCAGGCTGGGATGGAGACAGCCCCAAGCTTACTCTACTACCAGCTGCATCAGAGAGACCTTGGGAAGCCATCGCAGCCTCCCTGCTCTCTCCCTCCCCTCCTTCCCCAGGCCTCAGGACAGACATGGGAACAAACACTTCCAAGTCTTTCCCTCACTTCTTTCTATCTCACTTCTAGCGAGCAGGGTCAAGGGGAAGGACAAACTGCAGCAACTTGTACTGTCACCAAGAGTTGAGGGAAACCAAGATGGGGAAGTAGAGAACAGGGACAGAGCTGCAGTGCCAAGATAGCACATGCCAATAACCCTAGCCTCAGGAAGCAGGGGCAGGAAGACCACCCGAAGTTCAAGGCCAGTCAGATCTACAGAGGTCCAGGTCAGAAAGACCCTATCTCAAAAATAATAATAATAAATAAATAAATAAAGATAAAAATAATGTGAAGGAATGAAAAGGTTGGCCAAGACCTCTCTGAGAAAGAGTTGTGTAAGCCCTGGGGGAAGGACACAGCCATTTCCCATCTAGGGAAAGAAGTTCCAGGCAGAGGCAACAGCAAAGAAAAAGACACTGCACTGTGTCCAGTATGCCTGAGGAGCAGGGAGGAGGGCCAACATGAGAAAGAATGGGAGGCCAGAGCAGGGAGAGACCCAGCTGTCAAAGGCCTAGAGGCCATGGGGAGGACCTTGGCTCCTACCTGGGCTCCAATGGGACTCACACAGAGTATCATGCCAGTGCTGGTAAAAACAGTCTGAGGGGATTAGGCAGAAGCTAGGAGGAGACCAAGATAGTGAAGATGGGAGAGGGTGAATAATGGCTGAATTCTAGACAGATGGACAGTGGAAGCAACAGATCCCAAGAGAGCCTCAAAGTGGGGACAAGCAGCAAGAGTGTGACCGCTGAGCCCAGTAGGAAGGAGCAGTCCCATGAAGGCCAGGCTGGAAGAGTGGGGTACACAATGTTTACATGTCACAAGGACTCAAGGCACATGCCTCTTCACAAATATGGGCCCTCCTGCCTGTAAGCAAAGCCATGGCAGAGGAGCTCACGTTACAGGCCAGCTCGGTGTCGCTACCCAGCCTTCCAGGTCAGCCACTAAGGTACAGACCTAGAACTCTGGGCATTCAACTATGGGACCTGCTCAATGGCTCTAGATGGGGACACTGGCAAACAGTTACAACCCTGCCCAGACACAACAGCTTAGCGAGTGCCTCTACTTTTGTGGCCCAGTAGCCTGAGGACACAGGAACTAAGTGTCTTGGTTACTCTTCTCCTACTGTGATAGAACCAAGACCATGCCCAAGGCTTTCTTATAAAAGAGCATGGCCATAGGAAGGCAGGCATGGTGCTGGAGCAGTGGCTGAGAATTTACATCTTGAAACATAAACACAAGGCAGAGAAAGCTAACTGTGCATGGTGAGGGCTTCTGAATCCTCAAGGTGCCCAGCCCCGTGACACACCTCCTAACCCTTTCCAAAAAGTTCCACCAACTAGGGACCAAATATTACAATATGTAAGCCTGTGGGGGCCACTGTCATTTAAACAACCACAGTAGGCTTCACGTTGACACCTCAGATGAGGAAGCAGGGTCCACAAGCTAAGAAACACAACCAGGTCACCTGGGACTAAATGCCTGAGCCAGGATGTCAGCCATGTACGATTTCAGTGATGCAGAGAGCAAGACAGCCCAGCCACAAAGCCAGAACCTCCATGTGGCTACCAGGAGCCCCAGGGAAAGATTCACAGAGCCTCTGATCCTTCAGCCAGCTGTTGTAAGCAAAGGGTATGTGCACTCTTCTTAGGGATACTGCGAGCCCAGAGGACAGAGACCTGATCCAACATTGGCCTAAGTAAACACGGGGCAGACAGCTTACCAGTTAGATACACAGCTTCCCCATGTTCACCTGAGACTCTAGCTCAATGTTTTTGGCTTCTGTTCCCTTTTACTTTCCAGAAATACCCAGTAACCCTAATGTTACGATAGCTGGTGACTGGGATGCGGCTGCCAGAAAGCCATCCAGACTGCACCTGCTCTAGCAAACTCGTCCTCCCAGGGTCTTGGCATTTGGCTTCACTTCTCCAGGCTGCACCAGGGGCAAGGGAGCAGGTTCTTCACTACCAGCCTCTCTAGGGGCAGTTGCCCAAGACAGGAATGGTAGAGACACTGGCCACCTATACTTGGCCTGTAACCAGGCCTTGGTCTCCAGTCCCTGTGGCAATGTGACAGGAGCCAGGGTCTGAACACCATGTCCACAGACTCTCAATTCAGGACTGGCACCAAGTGCAGAGGCCGCAGCAGTGAAGTGGGGGAGGGGAGAAGACGGAAAGGGCGGGGGAGGAAGAGAAGGAAGAGAGGAAGACTGAACTGCAAAGAGAGCTCAGCAGGGGGATACCTGCCACCAAGCTACACACATTTTTTCTGTTGGAGATTTCTTTTCTGTTTGTTTTGTTTTTGAGGAAGGATCTCACTATATGGCCCTGACTGGCCTAGAAGTAGCCAGGTAGACCAGGCTGACCTTGAACGCAGAGATCTACCTGCCTCTGCTTCTGCCAACATTTTTTAAGTTATTTTGTGCTATGTGTAATGGTGTATGAAAGAGCCAGCCAGGAG
This sequence comes from Ellobius talpinus, assembly GCA_001685095.1. Lineage (NCBI taxonomy): Eukaryota > Metazoa > Chordata > Mammalia > Rodentia > Cricetidae > Ellobius > Ellobius talpinus. Next base: position 19,862 of record LOJH01012358.1, read on the forward strand.
TGAGTTTTCCTTTCCCCAAGAACCAGGCCCGATGGATGCAATCAGCAAGAGGTTATACTTTATTGTTCACATGAGCTCACAGGCATCCAGTTTGGCAAACTGGGCACCCCCAGCATGCTTCTCATACAGCTTTTATAGAGTATAGGGGTTTCAGAAATAAGCAAGCATAGCAACATTATTCTCATTGGATGGCAGTTTCAGAGTTCAAAAGTTCAGTAGGGGTTAAAAAAATAAGCAAGCATAGCAACATCATTCTTATTGGATGACAGTTTTAAAGTTCAAAAGTTCATTAGGTAACCTTGGGGACCAGATGTTCCCCTTCAGATAGTAGATCAAAGACATTCAGTCATCAATCAATTGGCTCAAGCCGCAATTTGTGAGTTTCCATCTCAGACATCAACTCTAGTGGGGGGGTCTTTCATGTATACCTTTAAACCCAGTATTCTGAAGTAGGGGAAGATAAATATCTGTGAATCTGAGGCCAGCCTGATCTACAGAGTGAGTTCCGGGTCAGCCAGGGCTACACAGTGAGATTCTATCTCAAAAAGCAACAAAAAGCTGCTCTGCCATCTAGCACCACAAAGGGTTAAATAAATAAAAATAAACAGAATGAGATGTGGATGAAGGGCTTAGTATAGGGAAGGTTCCTAGGTTACATCCTCAGCATGGCAGAGAGGCAGGAAGAAAGGGCGCCCAAGATCCAATTATCCAGAAGGCAACTCACACAGCCACACATACAGACACAGATACACATGGGGGGAGGGGGGATACAGCACACCTTACCTTAAAGGGGCAGTCTCCATTTTCAAATGCATGCAGAATGCATCACCTACACAGAGCATGTGGATGCTACAGAGGAGTCAAGGGCTGACCCATATTTCTTGACTCCAGAACCCTATGTACCTACCTCTGCTAACCCAGCCTGGCACAGTGAGGCTATACCCAGGCCACCTAAAACCAGAGAAGTCAAAGGCAGGATGGAGCAACAACCCCATGTTTTCCTACGGGAGGCGAAGGCCACCCTCCAGCCTGAGAAAGCAGGGGTGTCTCCAACATGAGGTTAAGGTCAGACAGGCAAAGGGAAATGTATATGGGAGGCTCTAACTCTCGGATGGGGTTGTATGGAAATTCACAAAGACTGCTGTGGGCTAAGCACAGTGGTGCACGCCTAAAATCCCAGCACTGGGGCAGAGCAAGCTGCATTCAAAGCTAACCTGGGCTATGCAGCAAAATACTGTCACAAAGGAAAAAGATTGCTATAGCACCACCCAGTGGACTGACAGAAGAACCCTGCCCTAGTTGCCAACATCAGAAAGTCTAACAGTAGCCCAGTACTACAGCTTCAGAACTCACAGGCAGAAGGCCCTGAACTCAATTCCTAGCACTACCAAAAAAAAAGTAAAAAGAAAAAGAAAATCTTCCTGGTGGCTGGGCTATATCTCCCTAGACAGCAGTACTTAATTGTATGCAAGGCCAGGAATTTTATCCTCAGCAAAAAATAAAACATTTCCCTGCCCCGGGCCAGATGGGGCAGCCATCTCCAAACACCCCTATCCTGCTGCTATGGCCCACCCAGAAGTCCTCCCTTGCTCTCCTGCCCTTTCCCTCAAGGGCGTGGCCAGGCAGTGCACATGTGCCCCCTGCTCTCACAAGGCTGCTAGATTGAGACGTCACCCTACTGATAAGAAACTGCAGCTGGGGAGCACGAGTGTCCAGCCCAGGACAAGGCTAAGAGCTCAGAGGGCTTTTGTTCCTTAATCTGGACGTGGCCTCACTGTAGGAGCTGCAGCTGCAGTCTGGGTACCCTCTGCCCTCCTCCCAAGTCCCACCTGTCCTATTCTCAGGCCTTCACACTTATCACTCTCTTGCAATTGGTGATCTAACAAAGACCCCTCTCCATTTCTGGACAGGAAGACTCCGACAAGCCAGGAAGCTAAAGATACTGATCTAGGAGGATTCACAACCTTCCACTGTCTCCACGCACGCCAGCAGGCAGGTGAGTCTGCCCATGAGCCCAGCTTGCCAAACAGTCCTCTAGGATCCTAATTCACAACTTTTTTTTTTTGGTTTTTCGAGACAGGGTTTCTCTCTGTGTGTAGGTTTGGAGCCTGTCCTGGAACTCGCTCTGTAGACCAGACCAGGCTGGCCTCAAACTCACAGAGATCCGCCTGCCTCTGCCACCACCGCCTGGCATCACAACTCATTCTTAAAGAAAGATTTCACCTTTACTAGTGATCCTTTTTTGCACGTGAAACATCAATGCCCATTCAGGTCTCTGGAGATTCAACCAGGGAAGGAGAGCTTGCGGAGTATATATAAGGTCTATCTTCAAGCCCCAGTATAAAAGACAGACAGCAAGAAAATGAATACAGTAAACAGTTCTATATGACATATGAGAAGGTAGTGTGGCATCAGAAAACAAAGCACGAGAAGGAGAAAGGGGTGTAGTGCGTGTGTGAGGCAGGTGTAGTTTTTTTACATAATGTTGTCAAGGAGAGACAAAGGCAGGTGGAGCTTTGGGAGTGTGAGGCTAGCCTGGTCTACACATGAGTAGCAGGCCAGCCAGGCTACAGAGTACATGGTGAAATTCTGCTGGGGTGGGAGGGGGAGGATGGCACTCCCTGAAGGGACCTGCAACCAAGACCTGAAGAGTTTACAGGTGGCCATCCGCAAGGGAAGGCGAGCTGTGTAGAGGCCGTGAAGTGAAGAGTGGCAGGTGCTCAGAGTGGCCTGGAGCCATGTGCATGACAGAATGGAGAGGTGTAAACAGGAGGGGACAGGCAGATGGTCCCAAGGGGGGGAGGGGGGGAGGATTTGGTCTTCTACGGTGAGTGGGAGCTATGGAGAGCTCTGGGCAGAGAGTAAGGCCTGGCTTGAGTTTAATTTTGCTGACTTTGTTTTGATTTTTGACATAGGATCTCACTGTGTAGCCCTGTCTGACCTGAACTCACTCCATACATCATGCTTGTGGAGATCTGTTGCCTCCTGGGTGCTGGGACTAAAGGCGTGCACCACCACGGTGGCCCCAGCTCTGGCCTGAGTTCTTGAAGGATCCTTTAGAAAGAATTAGTAGTCTGGGGGCAGAGTCCAACTTAAAGCTGGGGAAACAATTCCCTCAAAATTACAACAGTGCTAGACATGGAGAAATGACGGCTTTAATGAAGAAAGTGGCTAGCTCTGGCTAACAGGCCAACACTGGCCACTACTGGGGTTTCACTGTTGTTTTGTTTTACTTTTGTTTTTGTGACCCCCCAAAAAAACTAACTATACAGCCCAGGCTAGCATTAAATTTTCATTCCCTCTGCCTCAGCCTAGAGTGCTGGGCTAACAAGCTTGCTTACATACTTGCTAACATTTTTAGCTGATTTGGGGAACAAAATCAAAAAAGCCTATTTCAAGACACATGTATGCAAATGGAATTCCAACATCTGGGTCTACACCCAAGCTGCTCCTGGGCCTCAGGGACCCAGCTGAGGAAAGGCTACTGGGCAAGACCCTCCTCGGATCAAGCATGGCAGCCTGGCTTTAGCCTGGGGGGGGCTGCAGTCAGATGGACAGAGAGGGCAGAGGGAAAGGACAGAGACAGTTAAGTGGCTGAGGAGAGGGAGGCACGGCCTGCCATTAAACAGGAGAGGACACTGAGATCTGGAGGGAAGCTGAAGCCGAGACTCGGATTTGGACATACTATTTGTTTTGCTAGTCTGGGGTTTTTCATTTTCAGTTGTGTAGATTAGTTTTGTTGCTGCTGTTTCGTGAGTATGTGTGTGTATGTGTGTCTGTGTCTGTGTGTGTGTATGTGAGTACACATGTGTGAGCACTTGGAAGCTACGCATTCCGATACTGGGAGGCTAAAGCAAGAGGATCTCAAGATCAGGCCAGCCTGGGCTACATGGCAGAAACTTTATCTCAAAAATAAAAAGAGCCAGGCAGTGGTGGGCATGCCTTTAATCCCAGCACTCGGGAAGTAGAGGCAGGCAGATCTCTGTGAGATCGAGGCCAGCTGGTCTAAAAGCGCTAGATCCAGGACAGGCTCCAAAGCTACAGAGAAACCCTGTCTCGAAAAACCAAAAACTAAAAAGAATACACCTGGATCTTGATGGGGCTCTGGGTGTGGCTTGAGGTGGTAGGGTTCTTGCCTAGAACTGCCTAGAAGATACAAAGCCCCAGATCCCATCCACGGCACCAAAAAAAAATGTATTATATCGCTATCTCCTGCTTGAGCAATGACAGTGATTTTTCCCCACCTTATCGTGGGGAGGCTACACATGGATATTTGTGTGTGGCTGCTGCATAAGTTTACACAGGCCAGAAGACAAACTCAGTTGTTAGTCAACCTTATTCTGACAGGCCTCTCACAGGCCGACAGCTCACTGATTCCAACAGAGTCCCAGCATGGGGACCACAGGCATGCATATGGCGTTTTCACATGGGTATTAAGGATGCAGCTCAAGCCCTCATGTTTGCACGGCACCAACTGAGCCATCTCCCTAGCCCCCAATTATTGTTTTTTTATTCATGCATTTATTTATTAAGGAGCATGTGTGTGGAGGTAAGAGGACAACTCTGTGGAGCTGGTTTTCTCCTCCATCTTTACTTGGGTTCTAGGGGCTCGAACTCTGATCTTCAGGTTTGCGTGACAAGTACCTTTACTGCTGAGCCATCTCAGAAGCCCTCCCACCACCTTTTCTTATATTTATTTATTTATTTTATATGTATGAGTGTTTTCCTGCATGTAAACATTCATGTTTACATGTGCACAATGTATGTTCCTGGTGTCCATGCAAGTCAGAAAAGGGTGTCATATCCCCTGGAACTAGAATTACAGATGGTTGCAAACACCAAACTCAGGTCCTCTGTAAGAGCAACAAGTGCTCTTAAATGCCGAGCCATCTCTCCAGGCCCTCCCACCACCATTTAAAGGTGACATGGAATGAAGTACTTGTAAATGACGTCACCTCTAGACCACTGTTCTGGAGATGTTATGTAAACACTGATGGGATTCTGTTAGTCTATAACATCTGAACAGTAAGTTAATACCAAAATATCATTGCCTTTAATTCCGGCTCTTAGGAGGCAGAGGCAGGCACATCTGAGTTTGAGGCTAGCCTGATCTACAGAGTGAGTTCCAGGACAGTCAGGGCTACACAGAGAAACCATGTCTCAAAAAAACAAAAAAACAAAACCATGCCAGGAATGAGTGTGGTGTGGAGACTTGAGGCTAAGGCAGCAGCTTCAGTGGCTTCTAGAGACGCTGCAGCATCTGCTTTGAGGCTGAGTTCTCTCCCCTCCCTCCCAGCACCCACCAGCATGTCACGACCAGGCCAGCCTTCCCTGCTGACCAGATGGAGACTGTGGCTCTAAGGCAGGCTCTGCTACAGGCCAGGCTTGCTCTTGGTCCCCTGCCTTTGTTACCAGCACAGCAGGTTCCTCTCCTTCTTAATGCAGCCAGCAGCTGAGTTCACAGACATAATGGGGAGGGAAAGAACAGAGCTGAAGTAAACTGCACAGTTCCTCAGAGCACACTCCTGAGTTAGCTACGGAGATATCCAAAGCTAGGGCCACTGGTATACACCTACTATCCCAACACCTGAAAGGTTGAGGCAGGAGGATTGCCAAGTCAGCCTAGCTTACATAGCGAGACCCATCTCAAAAGAACTACCATAAAAGGCTGGCCAGTTCAAGGACCTGAGTTGATCTACAGGGAGAAAGCCAAGAGTTTAATCCCAGCACTGAGAAGGTATAGGTAGCATTGTCGTGATTATGAGGCTAGCCTGGGCTACACAGTGAGACTCTCTCTCTCTCTCTC
>LOJH01012359.1:0-19267 GCA_001685095.1 Ellobius talpinus
TTTGGGGTGGGTGGGGTGGGATGGGGTAGGGATAGGGTTTTTCTGTGTAGCCTTTGCTGTCATAGAACTCATTCTGTAGACCAGGCTGACCTCGAACTCAGAGATCCTCTGCCTCCTAAATGCTGGGATTAAAGATGTGTGCCACCACCACCTGACTCCTACCACTATTTCCAATTGGTATATTTAGATTATTTATACATAAAATAGCTATTGGCATGTTTCAACTTAACTCTGCTGTTTTATATTTTTGTTTTCTCTGTTTTTAATTTATTTTTCCCTGGATTCCAATTCTTTCTTAACTTTCTTGCCTTTCTATAGATTACATGGTCTTTTTAAAAATAATGCTAGTGTTTTAAAGCTATCTGTTTGTATGATCTTTTCTAAATGTTCATGTAAGTATTGCCTTGAGTATATAGAGTTTATCAGTCTTGTGTTGAAGAAATCAGCTCTGGTGACATGCAGGAAGCTTACCACTTTCCCTTTATGATACACTCATCTTGTCTTCATAGTATTTAGAACCATGCCAAGTATTGTTATAGTTAGCTTCATACTAAAAATTAAAAACAAAAAAAATTAAAAATGAATTTTTCACTCAGGCTTTTACTCTGGCCGTTGTCTTCTACCCTTGGTGATGTACCAGTATTCCCTTCATCACGGCCCCTGTTTTTTTTTAACATTCTTTAGTCACTGTTTTATAGTAGACAAGCTAGAGATACATTTTCTCCCTTACCCCCAGGATCAAAGGCAAGCATCCTACCAATGAGTTGCACCCCATTCCCCACTTTTAAGAATGCTTTGGCTTCTCTTCTTTTTTTAAAGGGCTTTTTGTTTGGTCGTAGAATCCTGTGTTGATGCATCTTTCATTTCTACTCCTACTTCCTTCCAGCCCCCATGGGATCTAGTAAGAAGTCTGCTGTCACTCTGTTTTGCTTCCATAGATCATGCCATTTCTGTCACTACTTTCCTCTGCTGTTGTTTCCTTTTTTATTGTTTTGTTGCGCTATACATTTTTCTCTGCTCTCCTCCCTTCCTCCCCTCTCCCCTTTTATCCTCTCCCGTGACCCCCATGCTCCCAGTTTGCTCAGGAGATCTTGTCTCTTTCTCCTTCCTAATTAGATCCATATGTGTTTCTCTTAGGGTCCTCTTTGCTGTCTAGGTTCTCTGGGGTTGTGGATGTGGTACATTTATACAATGGAGTACTACTCAGTGGTAAAGAATAATGCCATCTTGAAATTTGCAGGCAAATGGATGGATATAGAAAAAAACATATTGAGTGAGGTAACCCAGACCCAGAAAGGGAAATATAATATGTACTTACTCATAAGTGGCTTTTAGACATAAAGCAAAGAAAAACCAGCCTGCTATTGCTTTTCATACATTCAGCATGATATATGTTGGTGTAGCTCTCTTTTGATTTACCCTATTTGGGTTGCTAGTCTCTTCAGTCTTTAGACTGAGGACTTTTACTAATTCTGTGAGTTTTAGCCATTGTTTCTCTGAGTACTTTTTGTTCTGCCCTCTTTTTCTTCTTCTTTTGGGAATCTGATGCCATGAAAGTTACATTTTTTTTGTGTTGCAGGTCCCATAGGTGCTCTTCTCTCTTTCCCAGTCTCTCTGCTGGTACTCCATCTTCAAGCTTGCTTCTCTCTTCTCTGCCCCCTACATTCTGCTCTCAAATCCATCTACTGATTTTATATTTACTGGTATTATGTTTTCTGTTTCTAAATTGTCTATTTGGTTCTTCATATCTTTTTTCTGAGAGTTTCTATTTATCTGCTGATACATTCTGTCTTTTTTTTTAAAAAAGAACCTGTGTTTTCAAACATGTTCAAAGTTGCTTGTTGATGCATTTCATGAGTGCCATATTTAAAAACATGTCACATAACTTGAACACTTCTTTCCCTTTGTTTAAGTCAAAATTTCCCCAGTTCTTGACGTGGTGAGCGGTTTCTAGTGGAACTTGGGTGACTTATGTTATAAGGCCCTGGGTGTTATGTTAACCCACTGATTCAATTGTCTAATTCACCTACTACTGCAGCCAGTGATGGGGGAGATGCTACCTCATCATACCCAGGTAAAAACAGAAATCAAAGTTCTTCATTCTGTTGATATTCTGGTGGGAGAGTAGTCTTTATTACTGCTAAATAAGAACTCGCGGTCTTGACATGCTTTCTTTGGGTGCCGTGTGAAAAGCGGTGGGGTGAACTGGTCACCATGTGGTAGAGATGGAAGTTCCAGCTTCCATGAGAGACCATGGCTTCTCTGACTTCCACAAAGGGGGAGGTACCTCAGTACAGATCAGTGAGGCCGACTAGGTGACTAGGTTCTCCATTAACCTTGAGCTGGCAGCAGGAGGTAGAGCAACTAGGTTATGGGTGTATATAGAGTTGGGGACTTGTACAGTTTTTCTGGCGATATTTGTTTGAAAGAGAAAGGTTATTATCCAAGCACTTTCTTTCTTTTGGAGGGATTTTTGTTTTGTTTTGTTTGATTTTTGTTTGTTTATTTTGCTTTTTTTGGACAAGGTCTCTCTATTATGTAACCCTGGCTGTCCTGGAACTCACTGTGTAGACCAGGCTGGCTTCAACTTCAGACATCCACCTGATCTGCCTCCCAAGTGCTGGGATTAAAAGCAAGCACCAATCCATCTGGCTTATCCCAAAGTTTTCTATTTTGCTATGGATAGAGAGAGTAGGTTTGTGTAGGGTGTTGTCTTTGTATGTGTGTGTCCCCGTTTGTATTTTCATGTTTTTGATTTCCTCCCTTCCAGAAATGGACTGATTATTTTAGATAAAAAGGAAAGGGGAACTCTCTCTTTGTTCATTTATTTAAGAAGCTATAAGAAAAACAGCACAGACTGGGTGACTCAGAAATGCCTTTCTAGCTTACAGAAACTGGAATCCAAGAGCAACTACCCAGCAAGGATGGTTTCTCCTGAAACCTCACTCCTTGGCTTGCAGACTGCCACCTTATCACTTTGTCTTTAAAAGGACTTTCTGCTATGCCCTTATCGTTGGTACCTCTCCTTCTATGAACCAGTCCTGTGGGTGGATTACAGCCCCTGCTTATGACTTTATTTAACCTCAGTTACTACTTTAATACTTCTCTCTCAAAATTCAGTCATAACGGAGCTTAGAGATTTAATTTATGATTTGCATGGAATACACTTTAGTCCAACTCAATGGACCTGTTACCATGCTGCTTTTTTTTTTTAGGTTATGAGGTCCCTGTCTGGCATGCTTTCTTCTTTCCCATTTTCCAGAGCTGCCTTATGTTTGTTTTAAATATTATAGTTACCCAGGACATCCAGGGGGATGGGTGGGGATAAACCTAGTCCATTTTCCTGGAAGACAAGACTCTCCCTTTTGAAAAATTTAAAGAGATTTTATAACTCAATTCAAATTGGTTCTGATTCACAAGAGAGGTTTCGCTGATAAAGACATACTTTCGTTGACATCTCAGCCACTGGGAACTGGGATGATAAAGAGAACCTCCCCAAGTCCATAGATTAGGGGAAAATATCGGCTGTTTGATGGAAAATTTATCTCCCAAAAATGTAATCCCTCGTGCCGGGAAGGAAAGGCGTTATGATGGACATGGTGAAAGATTAGAAGCTCTGTCTCTCAGAGGAGTCTTCAGCTCCTGGAAGGAAACGTGACTTGTACCTTTCCTGGTACAGACCAAGAAGGTGGAAGTCCTGGAGAAGGCTGAGTATGTGTATGCGTTTGTGCACACGTGTGCACACATGTCAGGGAGCGGGATCTGAGAGTCTTGCCCTTCCGAGGCAGAGGCATGAGGTATGTGCTGTATCTTTGAACACCTGAGTGAGTCTGGAAGCTTCGAACCTCCAGGCCTCTGGAATTTCCACACCGCTGACGCTATGAGGGTCAGGAGAAACTCCTTATTGCTCAGCTCCTACCTCCTCTAAGAAGCAGGGGCTTCTTGAGGAAGATTGATGCACTACATTAGTCAAACCCCAAGTGCCCCAAGAGGAGGTCACAAGACAAACAGCCCCTGCCACGAGCTTCCAGCCCACCACCCAGCATTCCTATTACACTTGGGCCACAGGCATGGTAGATGAATGTGGGTGTACTTCATTTCCTGCCTCAATAAACTTGTCAGTATTGGACGGATTTGCACTGGCATTCAGGGAGCTCATCTGCAAGGCCACCTGGCTTCCCAGAGCCACTGTCCTGCTCCCGTTTCATCCTGCTTAATGAGCCAGGGCCTGGTTCCTAGTGCGTGGTGCTGAGCTGCTGGGCCAGACATGGCCAGCATTTGCTAGCAAGGCCTCAGCAGCTCCTCAGGGATCCTTGCAGTCTGTCTGAAGGAGGTCGAGCTACTAGCATGCAGAGGAACAGCCTTTTGCTGCAAGCCTGTGCTGCACAGCTGGGAGGAGCATGGCAAGCTGTGCTGCACAGCTGGGAGGAGCATGGCAAGCTTTCACTCTTCCCTGCAGAGGTAGGATTGGGCCTGCTGCAGCTTCCTGGATGGACAAGCTTGTAATGGACTTCTGGAATGCCTGTCTGCCACACACTGGTTTGGGCTGATTTCTAAGAATTCCTGGTTAAGGAAGATACAAAGCCAAGAAATGGACAACAGGGAAATGATGTATAGCATTTGCGCTGCCCATTGCCCCTCAATAGTCAGCAAGGTCTTAGTCTTCCCATGTCTCCAGGCATCCTTGACTCTACTATAACCACATAGCCTCGGTCCAGGATCCTTCGGTGACTCTTGTGAGGACTCCTCATTCCCAAGTCTGACCTTCTTGGTGCTCTGCTCCTGACCTGGGCCTGGGCCTTACATGATTGGAACAAACCCAGCCTTGTCCAGTTACTGGGCAATTATTATCAGACCTTATGCTTAAGTAAGATCTTGGAAATGGCCCTACAGTCAGGTTATTTATTTTCTTTTCCCCTCCTGCAAATGGGACATGATAATGTTGCCAGTCTCCTATTACAGTATACATATGTATGCATGTAATATAGTAAGCATACTTATGCATGTATTATAGTATGCATTGTATGCATGTATTATAGTATGCATATGTATGCATGCATTATAGTATTGTATGCATGTATCTCTTACCTGACCATAGCTCTCACTCCTATCTGAGCCTAAGCTCAGGAAAGTGCCCTGATATCTGTTACTAACTATGGATACTTCTTTGCCCACATTAAATGGAGGTGTAACCTTCACTGAGTCCACAGACATGGAAAAGTAACCAGACCAGAGCCCCCAGAAGGTTGCATGACAGCCAGAACCTTGAGGACCTAGGACGGCAGACAGGGAAGGGTGGTATAGCCCCATTACAGTGTGGAGGAAGGGTGGGAAGAGTGGCAAAGAGGACTTGCTGCTTCTCTATAAGGTAGCTCCCCGGGAGTAAGGGGAAGAATATGAAGCACACCCTCCCTGTGCTCTGAAGGCACTGGCTAGTCTTAGTCTGGGAGCACACAGTGCAAGGCTAAGCACCATGATCATCTCCCGGCCAGAGAGACACAGTGTGGGGGGGCACAGTGAGGAGAAAAGGTGCTTGACTCTCTTACCTCTAGATTTTATTGGAAGAATTTAGACCTTTGCTTGCTTCTAGCTGAGGGGAGGCTGGAAGTTGTAGCATTAGCCAGTAGTCCATGTGCCAAGCTAAATGCAGGATCCTCTAGTAAAGGGGGCAGGGAAGCTGTAGGATACGGACAGCATCCCCTGCCACATAGTGCATGATGGTGCCTAATACCACATCCCAAAGCTTAGAGCACTCTCGCCCTGCCCAGAGGCTGAGGGTACTTGTCTCCATCCTGTCACTGCATCCAGCCCCAAGTTCAGAGTCCCCAGGCTATGCTCAGCTCTCTCCTCTGGGTCTTGAAGTAGCTCCTTGGAATTTTAGATCAAAGTTGTGAAGTTTTGGCTTAGGGTGGACTTAAAATTTTGACAAAGTTTAAGGCAAAAGATGTGTTATTACATCCATAACCAGCATGGGATGGTGGAGAACGGAATCGCCTCAAGAAAGTCACATGTTTGGAAGAAGGAAATGTGGCGGCGACAGGTGCCCATGGTCAGCACCACCTGCCAGGTGGACTTGACAATCTCTTGGGAAGTGTTAGAGGCTGTTTGTAAGAATAAGCTGTAGGTCAGCTGGGCTCCCAGATGACATGTGTCCTGCACATCTAGTGGCTTCTAGCCCATTTGCCCTGATAAGTGAGTTCTATGTGACTTAACCAGCCCCAGCCAGCTCATTAAGGTTTGCCCATCCCCCTGCAGCTCAGACTCTGAACCCACACCCTCGTGGGAAATGGAGGGCAAGCAACACCTTTCTTTCAGATCTTCATGTGAAACTAAATTTAAAATTTTCAGGAACAAAGTTAAGCACTTGGAAAAAAGAGTGCACAGATACAGTAATATCCATGCCAGCGTGAGGGTGTTGTCGGACAAGGGAGTGGGATCCTGGACAGGACTGAAGCATCTCCCTTCATCTGGGCAGGCAGAACCAGTGGCCTCACACCGGGTACTGCTAGATTTCAGCAGCCTTCCCAAGACCAGTGGGGTAGAGCAGAGGCTCAGGACAGGACATCTGACTGCAGGGTCCTGCCAAGACAGGCAGTCAGTCTGCCTGCAGCAGCGTGTGGGACTCTGTGTGCCTCAGACCTGAGGCCACACTCTCGCCTCTCCTGCAGACTCCACCAACCGGGACTCCCTGGACATGATTGAGCGCTGCATTTGCCTGGTGTGCCTGGATGTTCCTGGGACTGGGGAGCTCAGTGACACTCACAGGGCGCTCCAGCTCCTTCATGGCGGAGGCTGCAGCCTGAATGGAGCTAATCGCTGGTACGACAAGTCCCTGCAGGTAAGTGCCTTTTGGTGGCCCTGCAACTGCATAGCCTCTTCTGGAGCTGGCTGCCAGCACACGCTCTCACTGGCTTCTGTCACTCAGACTGCACTAGCCATGTCACCTATAGACTAGCCAGAGTTCTTTTCAGGAGCCTTGTGATAGAACCCAACTGAGACTCCCTGGCTGTCCTGCTACTGTGTTGGAAGAGCTTAGTTACACCTGGGCTCATTCCCCACCTCCATTGCACCCTGGGGTGGAAGAGCACCACACGTTCACTGAACGGGATGATTCGGATCTGACCAGGGAGCGCATTTTCTCCTTTCTCCATCCCTGCGTTTGGTGCGTTATTTTCTTTATTGGTTTGCATGGTGATTCTGTTATTTCTGATGAGTGCTGGCTGTTCAGCCTCCACACTGGTGCTAATGGCTTAGGATCACTCACAGAGCTGTGGTGGGAATGAAATTGATAGAATGGATGTATGGGGCACAGAGCAGAGTAAGCACTGGGCGCAGTTTTTCAAAGGTCTATTTTCCTCCCTTCTTTTAAGTGACAGGGACAGAAAGGTGCTCATAGGGCATGGGCACAGATTCACCATTTTATAGACAGGATGGAAAATAGGTGAGCCGGGGTGCTACGGAGGTGTCATGAACCTGTACTTGAGGGGATGGAGAGCGAGTCTTCACAGGGAAAGAAAGGTTGCTGGTCAAAAGAGAGAAAGAAGCATACTAGGAGTCTAAAGGGACTCTGTAGGTATGTGATTGTTTGTTGTTGGCTAGATTATTGGAAGACATTGAGATTCCAGGGTCTGGCACAGACAACCAAGACTGGGGGATGGTGTGGGAAGAGGCAGCTCCAAATGTGTGTGCTGTGGTTCCCGGCCACGCTTTCAGGAAACACCCTAAGAACTTGTCCTTTGCTTATTTGTTTGTCCATTACCCAGGGCAGTTTGAGTGTGAGGAACAATAGAGAACCCCACTTCATGTGGGGTACACTCCAAGAGTCAAGCCTTGTCCTTCTCATAACACTTTTGAGCCCCGAGAGCATTCCTTTCCCAAGTCAGCTCAATGCAGTCTTTGGGAAACCAGGTTTTAAAAGGCCCAAGGAATCTTCATAGTGTCTGTGTGTCCTCCAGAGCCTTTCTCTCGAATTTGCATCTCAATCCTGTAAGATGCTCTACTGGGCAAGTTTAAATGAGTCAAGCCCAGGGGTTCAAAGAGTCCCAAGGACGTCTCCTCCTCAACCAGACACAACAGCAGACTGGGAGCTGGTGTCTGTTTAACAGGACATTCTCCCCACACCTCTCCTGCCAAGGAACCTGTTATTTCTCCCTACAAATCCTCTCACCATCAAATCACATTGTTATTTTTTATTCATTCATGCAACTCAATTACCCGGCAGCTGCTTTGGGGATGGACACTGGTCTAGCTCCCTGGAATAAAATCAACAGTGGCTCAGAGAAGCAGAGTCAGTCCATTAGGCAAATGGTTACAAAAAGCAGCAGAGAATGGTGTCTGCTGTGCTTGCCATTAAGGACAAACAGGACGGAGCACCACTCAACCCTATAGACCATGCACCAGACGGTGTGAGCTTGCTAAGACCCAGGGACCGCTGCAGTGGGGAACTGGGGCTGCCTCTTCACTGCCTGAAGTCCTGTGGGCGCTTCCTTGAGACTCCTGCACTCTCGGGCGCCTGCAGCATATCCTTTTCAGAAGGCGGGGAATCCTTGGTATCCTTGAAGGAGAAACGCCCCAGTGGTCAGGCGGTCCTAACCCAGGCCCAGAGGCTAGTTGGAAATGCCCACTGCAGGGTCAGCTCACCTGCCTCTCTCCTGTTGCAGTTTGTGGTGGGCCAAGACGGCACCTGCGGTGTGGTGTGTGAGCACTCCCCATTTGATGGCATCGTCCTGGTACAGTGCACGGAGCACCTGCTGAAACATATGTGAGTCTGGGGAAGAGCGGAGGAAGGCCTCAGAGTGCTGCCGTGAAAAGCCAGGAGAAACTTGGGTGTCAGTCCAGAAAACGGCTGAGCCAAAGATAGATTTGGAAAGCAGCTTGAGAACTGCGAAATGAGCTTTGTGTGCCACAGACAGACGGGAGGTCCAGATCGGGCAGGAAACTCAGGGCAGACAGGAAGACGCAGGGGATCCAGGCTTTGATCCAAGGAAGCTCAAATTCATCTTTGTTGTTGGTCCTGAGACCAGCAACAGGTACTTGGTGGCCCAGCACAGGAGGTCTCCTCCATCATCAGCTAGGTCTCCAGCCTTCATGCTGGCTAGGGTGAAGCCTTGCTTTTCTGTGCTTTAACCACGCTGCATCCCTTCTAGCTTTAAGGGTTTTGCTCATTCTCTTCGAGCATCTCCTTCACGCATGTAGGTTCTCAGTCTCTTCTAAAGGGTCTTTGGAGTGATTGAGACACAATCAACCTTTGGAGACGGAACAACGCAGCTCGTTACGTCATTCCCAAGTCTTCCACAAGCCTGAACATGGTTTAACACTAGCGCACATAGAAGCAAATGGCTCATTTGGGAGTCAGGCGGAAGCGGATGGGCTCCTGGCTGTCATTCGCTGAGTTTGTTATCTGCTCAGTGCTTCTGTGGGCAGTTCAGACCCCCTAAACTCCGGAAGCCATGCACAGAAGCAGCGGAGATGGCTGCACGGGAAAGCAATGCTGCTCAGAGTCCCCGGCTGCAGGGTCTCAGGAGGTTGTCCCTTTGTGTCTGCAGGATGAAGAGCAACAAGAAGCTAGTCCGAGCTGACTCAGTGAGTGAGCTCCCTGCCCCCAGGAGACTGAGGTGGAAATGTTCCCCAGAAACTCAAGGTCACCTCGCCTCCTCAGCAGAGAAACTTCAAAGGTGAGGGGAACCCTAAGTTTTCTTTAGGGGCCCACTCTGCCCCCTCAACAGATGCTGAAGCACCCTGGATGATTCCAAAGGCCCTTGGGACTCTGTTCCCCTTCAGGCTCCACCCACTCTCACCCCTCACGGAAAAGCAGTCAAGCTAAAGAGGAGTCATGGCTCTCAGGAAATAACCTTGCTCAAATATCCACCATTTTCATAAAATGCAAACGTGAAGCTATTTTTTTCCCGTAGGTTTCACCTGAGTAGGCAGAGTCAAGGCTGGGAGTTGATGCAATAAACAACTGCTTTGAATAGGTCATTTGAATCCAAGCTATTTCAATTTGCTTGACTTTACACGGCAACTTGACAAGGGGGCATTTTTCCCAGGAGAGGGGCTGGTTCGGGTCTTAAGGGACACAGGCAGAAGGACTGTGGGTGTCAGTCCCTGTAGGAAATGAGTGTGAGAACACTCATTTACTCACTCATCAAACTTGTAGAACTCTAGTGTGTCAGGTCTGTGGCAAAGCACTGGGAACTTAGATAGGAACGTGCCCTGGGCTTATCCTCTAGACTTGAGCGGGAGAAGCAGACCCCAGAACAAATGATGTAGGAGGCATGAAGTGCCGGAAACAGAGACAGACGTGCAGTCCCTAAGCTGACGATGGACAAGGGCTTGATCTCTGCCTGGATAACAAGGGAGGCCTTCGAAGGATGAAAGCAGTTTGAGGGGCTAGCAGGCAGAGAAGAGGGAGACAGTGGCTTGTTTAAGTCTCTGAAGGCTCATAAAGATCCAGGATGCTATAGAGACAGCAAATGAGAAGCTGGCTGGAATGGGGACATAAAAGAGGATCTGGGCCATGCTGTGAAGAGCCTACCTTGCTTAGGATGAGGAGCCCCTCCTCAGCAGGAATTGTGGGGGAGCCAATGAGGAGTCTATGGGGATAGCACGGGTGAGCAGGACAGTGTGGCCAAGCTGGGAAACCTAGAAAGGGAGCATTCCTCACGTGGAGCTGCTGTCGAGGCCACCTAGCTTTACTGAGTGTGGAAGGGGTTTCCAGGCATCCATGGAATGATGCTGACATCTCAGCTTTTACGATGGGGATCCACAGTGGGTGGGTGGCCGGGGGGGTAAGAAAAACAGCTGAAGGATCAGTAAGGATCTGCTTATTCTCAGGGACCTGAGCCGGCCCTGTGTGCTCCTAAGTCCCCCAGCTTCTTCCTAACAGGGCATGAGGAGTCGCCTGGACCTGAACAGTCTGTGAGATATGGCAGGTCTAGGTGAGCCAAGTGTGGGGAGGGGGTTTCTGAGCGGCCATGGTGAAGAGAAATTTGCCCAAGGAATCTGTCAAAAGGTAGGGGTTTTTCCTGTCCCAAGCAGCTGCATGACTCCTAGGAAATCCGTTCATGTGAGGCAGGAGGACTGATTTAGGGTGGGCCGGGGGCAGCAGATGTAGCATCCAGTCCCAGGGACAATATTTGTCAGTTACAGGTTACTCCTGTAGGACCCGAGACAATGGCATACACTTTGCAGGCAATGCCCCCATAACATTCAGACCAGACCCCTAACTCATAAAGGATGACACTGGTCAATATGGGGGTGGCATAGGCGTTTCTGTGGAGACACAGGGACGCTTCGGGACACTCTGAGAATGATAGGCATGTCCTGGGAGACCTACTGGCAGTCATTGGATAAAATGGGATTTCTGTTACATGTAAAGCAATAGATGATCAAAGCCCCCGCCCTCGCTGGAGTTACCATGACAGTCAGATATGAAGTCCTGCTGTCCATGGTAAACAGGGATGAGTTTGGGTGACAGCAGGCTGAGAAATTAACTGTTAGGACAGCTGAGAATCCACAGGGACATTGGACCCCTTCCAACACAGTCTCTTTCAGGCTTGTTTTGTAGGCAGCCAGCAGGTGGGAGTGGGTGGGTGAGGCTCACCCTGCCCATGCAAATGTCTCGTTTCCATGCTCCTCCCACCTCAGCGCTGCAGCCAGGTAGCTCTCCCTAAAAGGGCCCCTTTAGGCTGAGCTTTTCCAGAAAGGCATGATAGGTGAAGGTAGGTCTCTGATACCCTAGGGCACTTCTGGAGGATAAGAGCTGTGCACTCACCTTCTGGACCACGAGGGCATGGACCAGGTTCAGAAAGCTTGGGTGGGCTCTGTGGTAGAGGTGGCCCATCTCACATGCAGAATATCTTCTTTCTTTCCCACAGAATAGTAAAGAATCTGGATTTCATTGTTTATAAGTTTGACAACTATGGGAAAACATTTATTAAGAAGCAGAAATACAGCCCTGATGCCTTCATCCAGGTGGCCCTCCAGCTGGCCTTCTACAGGTGGGTGAAGGCAAGATGAGCCTGCACCCAGGTCAACGGTCAAATCGGGTGCCTTAGAGTCTAGAAGCATCCCGAAGGGAGGTGTGATTTTCAGGGTCGGGCAGAGCGCTGGAGGTGGCCAAAGCCAGCTGCACGGAGATGTTGCCATCTGAAGTAGGTTTCAGGTCAGAATCAACTCCAGAAGAAGGACAGTGTCCTAACTGGGGGGACTCAAGAGCTTGCCATGCAGAGCAGGGAGAATCAGATGGGTTAGGAAGACCAAGAAGCTGCAGAGACTGTCCTCCACCTGATTCCCTCCACCCATCTGAGCCCCTGTGATGTGACCCCTATCTCCCTGGTCTTCCAAGCCTTGTTCAAGGCATGGAAGCAATGACACCCACCCCACCCCACGCCACCACACCCCAAGTTAGTCTAATCAAAGACTCGAGGCTCCTTATTAATTTTCCCCTTTATTGCACCCACATACCCCCATATCAGTTCTCCAGATGTCTCTCAAGTCTGCTGTCTGTCCTCCCTACCACCACCATCGGTCCCTCCAAAGCGATCAACAACCTTTGCTTGACCAGCTGCCCCATAGGCTCCATGGAGCGCTGCTCCTATCTGCGCTCCCTATAGTCCTGTATTCACGAAGAGAGGGCTTGGACATACGCAACTAAGACTAACGCTTGCTGTCTGGTACTCCTGGGGCCCACCCTTGTGCTTTGTGGGCCTCCTGTAAACTGTTTGGCCTCCAGACCTTTGCCTTGGCTGTGAATCTGCTCTCTCACCTGTCACTTCCAATGGAAATGTCACCTTTCAGAGGACTGTCTGGAGATACTCTTAGTAGAAGCAAGCATCTTGAGCTCTGTTGTCACCCAGTTTTCTATTAAAATGTCCCTTCAGGAGCTGACACCTTATAAAGGTAGTAAGACGTAGAGTCACGACTCATTATGTGACACCAGGCTTTTATTGGTCTGAGCTCTGTTGTCTTACTCCTTACCCGCAACTCCATGGATGTTACTGGTTGATGGGAAGTGGGGATTCTGCTGGTCAGGGATGCAAGCCTGGCTGTGTTCACGTGGTTTCCATGTTCAGGGAGAAGGGCTTTGTCGCCAACAGCATGAGCTCTGCTAGAACGGCCAGGATACGAAAACAATGTGTGGGGCTGCCAGACACAATTCTTCCCATGAGACACACCTTGACACGCTTGTGGGCCTGGGCATCCGTCCACACTCCCCTTACTCACCTGCTTTGGCTAGAGGCCATGGCTGATCCATGTAAAATAAAGCAGGCTTCCCTAAGAGGTGTGATGGATTGCCCTTTCATCTGTGCTGTGGTATTAATCAACACTCATTGGATCTCACAGAAAATTTCAGGTTTCCTACAGATTGGTAGTGTTTGTTTTTCAAAAGCAACCATCACCTCTTCATTTATATCAACATGGTGTCCCCAGTGTATAAAAGTTGTACACGGTTCTTCACATCAAAGACTTGGCGGCATTCATCTTTGGAGTTCTCCTCTAGAATTCTATTAACATTAAAATGAAATACTATGCCACGTCATGTCAGAGCTATGAAAATAAAGCCTGCCGGGGCTATTTCTCTTTCAGTATTTATGACTCCCTGAGAACAAATTACTGTTTGCCATCCATCTTTTATCTTGTTCAGGCTGTATCAGCGACTGGTGCCCACCTATGAGAGTGCATCCATTCGCCGGTTCCAGGAAGGCCGGGTGGACAACATCAGATCGGCCACGCCAGAGGCTCTAGCTTTTGTGCAAGCCATGACCGACCACAAGGCTACCATGCTGGTAAACCCCTCTCTGCCTTAAGGAGCCACAAGGAGGCCTGTGAGGCTGTCGTGGCTGCCCGTGCACGCACTCTGTTCCATGACACAATTCTCTGGCTCCAGCTGCCCTTACGCCCTCTCCTTCGTCCACAGGCTTTTGAGAAACTTCAGCTGCTAAAGTCAGCCATCCAGGCCCAGACTGAGTACACAGTCATGGTGAGTGGTGGTGCCTCCCCAACACCAACTTCTCAGTGACTCAGCAAGGCTACTGATGCTGATTTTTATTTATTTTTAACTTATTTTGTGGCACTGGGGATTGACGCTGTGGTCTCACACAGGCTAGGTAAGTGCTCCGGCACTAAGCTATAGGCTACGTCCTTTTTTTCCTTTTTAATTTTTTCATTTTGAGACAAAGTCTCATTATGTTGCCCAGGCTGGCCTTGAATTCACTATTAGCCCAGGTTGGCCTTTAATGTGGGATCATCTTACTTCAGTCTGTCCAGTGGCTGGGATTGGTTACAGACTTCTACCACTGGACAGGTCTTATTTCTATAACATGGGCAGCACAGCCTTCCTGCCTTCCCCAGGTCTCACCAGAGAACAGTGAGTAGTATTTGAAATCTGTTGCTATAACCATAACTATAACAGCAGTTCACAATATGTGCGGTACTTTACAGTTTACAAGAACCATCAGATTGGAGTGGAGTAGGGAAGCCTGATGAATACTCATAGCCTGGTCCCTGGAACTCTGGGAAGGAGTCAGAATTTATTATCACCCAGGGCTACTTTTCTCTCTTGATTGCTATATGTTCATTTATGTTGCCTGTGAACTGAAGGTCTTTGCTGAAAATTAATAGTGAAATCAAAATTGTGTGGGGACTATTTCTCTAGTTTGAGGGAATAATTTATTTTTTTAATATCTCAAAGCCATTATTTGCATATAAACAATGGGGTTCAAGCTAGTGATCAATATGCTAATTACAGATTACTCAAAACCAACCAGAAGGGTGGCAAAAATCTATGAGAAGAATTGATGAAATTTTTCTCTATGTACTTGAAAGCAAACACAAAATATGTCTGGGTTTTAGAACTCATCAGTGTAGAATTTCCTCTAACTCCATCCCTAATCATCTTAATAGCTCTGTTTGTTCTGTTTAAGCACTGTATTAGCCTGTGCTCCAAGTACTCAGGAGCCCAGAGCAGGAGGATCACAAGTTCTAGGCAAGCCTGGTATATGAGTGAGACGCTTGTCTCAAAAATCTTGCTTTCCATTACTCCAGCAAAATAGCTGAGGCAGCCAGCCTGTCAGCAAAGAAAAGGGAAAGGCTGTATTGGCTCACAGCTTTAGAGGTATCAGCCCATGGTTGGTGGCTTCCAGGACTGTAAGGTCTATGGAACAGCAGTACATTATGGCAGGGCAGCCACGATGAAACAAAACTGTTCCCTTCTGTGTCAAACTAAAAGGGAAAGAAGAAAGGGAGGAGCTGGGGTGCCCGATCCCCTCAAGGGCACGCCCACCATCACAGGAAGCCCTTCCACTGAGCTCCACCTCCTAAAGTCTGTGAGACACCTTTGGAAACATGTCAGAACCAAACGCTAGCAAGAGCCCTCTCTATAGTCCATGAGTTATTTTTTGTCCTGCTTCACGCTAGGCAGTGTGCTACATACAGGAAACAAATCCCTGTGTGCTGTCAGTATGGAGTTTAACATGGAGTTGAGCTAGAGGAGCTTCAAAGTTATGTTAAACCTCAGAGAATCGTGAGGAGTGACAGAGAACATGGAGGAGCAAGCTCTCTCCCCTCTTCTGAAAAGCTGAGATGAATTCCCAGGGGAAGCAGTCCGTAATGTGAGGCAGGAAGGATTAAGAAAGAGAAGGAAGCCTGAGTTGGTGGTACAGGCCTTTAATCCCAGCACTCGGGAGGCAGAGGCAGGCGGATCTCTGTGAGTTCGAGACCAGCCTGGTTCTACAATGTGAGTTCAAAAAAAAAAAAAGAAGGAAGTCCTGGAGAGAAAGCAGCATGTTGTAGAAGCAAGCGTCTTGTGAACAAACACATGCAATGAGAGAGGCAAGCATCTTGTGAACACACGCGACGAGAAGAGCAGCTCAATGCGTGCAGCTTGCAAAGGAGCAGAAGAGCTGGGTTGTCTGTTACACCAGCGTGGGGCAAAAGAAAAACAAGCTGCATTGTGGGACTGGCTTGGCAAACAGAAGCTGTGTGATACTGGAGAAAACTGGTCTATAAACTGTGGCTGGCCAGGGTCAAAGGGCTTCTGATTCAATATAGCATGTCAAACAAGAGCTGAATGTCCCCTGCTCTGAATTTTCCAGAACACTCAGAGGGAAAGAGAACTGGAGAAAAGGTGACAGCAAAGCGTTAGAGCTGGAAAGTAGAGCAGATGACAATGGCTTAGGGCACCAGCAAAGAAGCTGGAAACCCCAGCGACCTGCATTGCAGCACCCCAGGGTAGCTCAGGCACCCTGAATGCACCCAAAGTAGGGGTGTGTGAAAAGAAGAGGGTTGCTTGATGGGTTTTTCTGTTTGGCCTGCTCTAACAGAATCCCTTGAACGAATAATTTATCAAGAGCAAAGATTTTCCACATTTCTGGAGTCTAAGATCAAAGGGTCAGCAGGTGAGGTTGTTGGCCCCTGCTTCCAAGATGGCTCCTGCTGCTGCATCCTCCAGACTGGAAGGATGTGCTATGCCCATGTGGTAGAAGGCAAGATGGCTGAGCTGTGTGAAGGCTCTCTTACAGGAGCCTTCACAAGGACAGAACATTAATGTCTTAATCACTTACTAAAAGCATTCTCTCTCTCTCTCTCNTTATTATGTATACAGTGTTCTGCCTGCACACCAGAAGAGGGCACCAGATCTCATTATAGATGATATGTGAGACACAAGGCAGTTGCTGGGAACTGAACTCAGGACCTCTGGAAGAGCAGTCAGTGCTCTTAACTTCTGAGCCATCTCTCCAGCCCCAAAGTATGCCCTCTTAATGTATTTCATTGACTAGTAACTTTCAGAATATGAATTTTCAAGATTTCTTTTTCTATAAATAAGAACGGGAAACTCTAAAAACTATTATGAAGAAATAAAGTTCTAGGGAGGAATGTAGTAGAAATTTCAATGGAAATACTGGGAGACAATATGAGGCAAGCACAAACAAAAAATGGGTGAAATATAAGAAAGATAGGGTGGGTTGTTCAGGTGAACAGTATCCCAAATAAAAGTGATTCAGAAAGAGAAACTGGAGAGTGGAGGGATCATCAACACAGCAATTCAGGGACACAGCAAAGGAGAGCTCAGCAGTGGAGAGCTTGCCACCAATGCTAGTGTAGCCAAGCCTTCAGGGGCTTTCCATACCTAGCTAAACTGTCATCAGACTTGAAGAGAGAATAAAGACATTTTAAACAGAAGGAATTTACATTTTTTACTTACTAAATAATCTTTCTTATAAAACTACTAAAGGCTGCAGGTCTCCAAAGAGAAAAATGAGACATAAAAGCTAACGAAACCCAGAAGGTTCAACACACACAAACTAAAAGGAAGTAGAAGGACTCCCCAGGATGATGCCAAAAGGAGACAGAAAGTCAACAGCTACTCAGCAGATCTAGAGAGCAATTAGTACATAGAGGTGGGATGAGAGAGAGGACAAATGACGTGACGGCCGCATATGAGAACTAATTAGAAGTAGAAGAAGAAGAACAAAAACTTTAATAAGAAAGGAATTCTATAACTAAATTGGTAGAGCATTTGCTTAACTTGTGATAAGTCCTGGGTTCTGATCTAACCGTAATAAGTTATAAGACCCAGCTGCGAATGTTTACATAATGACAGCATCTAAGCATTAGCTGTTGCTCAAACAACAAACAGCTGAAATATGATCTATTGGAAAGATTGAGAAGTTTGAGTAGGTAGAGGAATCAGAAGTTAATGTTTTATTTCTTTTTACTTTTTTGTTTGTTTGTTTGTTTTGAGACAGGATTTCTCTGTGTATCCCTGACTGTCCTGGAACTCACTCTGTAGACCAGGCTGGCTTTGAACTCACAGAGATCTGCCTGCCTCTGCCTCTGGGAATTAAGGCCTGTGCCATCACCACCTGGCTTACTGTTTTATTTCTTCTAACATGAAGTTTATAAGTAAGTCTGGAAAATGCAGTTGTCACACTCTTAAGCCAGCATTAAGAACAATGAACATAAATAATATCAGAAGGAGTAGCTAAAAAGGCCTTGGCCCTGTGGAGTGGGATCAGACAAAAGCAACTGATCCAGGAGTGGGCAGTAGAGAGAGGAGAGCTAGGAAGGCAGCTGGTAGGTGGCACTAGTACCAGTTAGCCATGACAACAGGGGAAAGACACAGGAACAAGATAGCTTCCTGCGGTGTGAGAGTATTTGATAGAGATAGAAAGCCCCACCCCACCCCCATGGGACGGTAAGGTGGCTCAGGCCCCCTCTCTACTCTCCTATCTCTCAACACTCCTCCTTCCCAGCCTCTGTTTTGGTTTAGAGTTACTTGCAGTTCACGGTGACTACGGACACAGACCTCTGCCCCTCTGCTGTCCACAGTAGCAGCCTCAGGGTACAGTAGCTCCTGGAGGTCCTAGATGGGGAGTGAAATCCGGAGTCCTCGTACCCATGGCTACCACCCCTCTAAAGGACTGTTGATTGACAAGAGCAGCAGCGTGAGCAGGCTGCTTTGTATAACAACTCCCTGGGTGGACCTTCACAGTGAAAGGATAGAGAGAGGTCACCAGAGAAAGAAAAGTGTCCTCTACAGGGAGGGCTTGTAGCCCTTCCTCTCTGTACCAACAGGGCATATAAAAACCAAACCATGGGACCTGGCTGTAGCTCCATGTAGAACACTTGTTTAGCATGTATGAGGTGCCCGAGTCCATCTCCAGCAACACCTTACATAAATAAATTAGGAATAAAGTTAACTGACGTTTTATAACTTGTCTTTTCAGACTGTAATTAGATAACTTCAGAGAGACCAGAGCCTCTGTGTCATCTTTATGTATTTGTTCTTAACGGAAGGAGAGCAGTTGTCAGATATGAATACGTGCCTTGTAAACCTAAGTAAAGGTCACTGGGAAAGGACGGTTTCAACCCGTGAGGGACTGAAGCAGCTAAATGGCCACCATACATAACCGAAACCCCAAAAGTTTGATTAGTCTGGTGGTAACCAGGTTATGACTACTGTCTAGAAGCAGTCTCCTGAGTCTCTCCACTTCTGCGATTGCCCCAAATAAACACATAATCACAAACAAAAAGCAAATAAAAGAGTGTAGATGCTAACCACCCTGCCTCAAGGTGGAGAGACCTAGAAGAAGGCTCTGGCCCTAGTGCCAGTCCCTACATCCTCTCCACAGGCCATCCTGGAGTTCTCCCTCTTCCACTCCACCTACTGAAGTGTGTGCGAGTGTGTGTGTGTGTGTGTGTGTGTGAGTGTGTGTGTGTGTGTGTGTGTGTGAGTGTGTGTGTGTGTGTGTGTAAAATAATTAAA
>LOJH01012360.1:4169-28601 GCA_001685095.1 Ellobius talpinus
GTCAAGCTATTTAGGAAGAAAGGCTTATTTGGCTCCCAGTCATGAATGATGAAAGCCCAGACAGCATGTTATAGGCTTTGGTAAGGACTTTCCCGTTACTGTGTCACTTTATAGTGCAGTCCAGTGGAAGGAGCACGTGCAGGTGAGAGCATCACATCGCCCACATCCAGGAGACATGCTGGCAGGATAGCTTCCCTGGTGATGTAGGGACCTTGAACTAGGCCTCTCTTTTTATGGTTCCATATCTCCAGTACCACTGTACTGGGGACCAGACTCCCCATTCTTGAACCTGTCTGTGTAAGAAATAAACTATGTAATTTATCACATTTCATTCTCATAAGTTTTTGTCATCCTACGTGTAGTTAACCATGTTTAGTTATGTTTGTTTTTTATTAAGTGATTGAAGATTATATAATTCTTAATTTGCATTCATGTTTCTTTCTGGAACCAGGAACCTTTTGAGGATGGCTTTGCAAATGGAGAAGAAAGTACTCCAACCAGGGATGCTGTGGTTACGTACACTGCCGAAAGTAAAGGAGTTGTGAAGTTTGGCTGGATCAAGGGCGTATTAGTATGTATGCATAGACCCTACTTATGGTTCCAGTCTTGTTGATTAGCAAACCTAGTTAATGTTCTCGAGAGAATTACTGCTTTTCTGCCTTACTGTTTGTTTGTGGGTACTATGGAAGACCCAGTAATGCCTTGTGTGTTCTTTCTTTTGTGATATTATGTTCATTAGGGGAGAAATGTTTATTATTATACACATCATCTTGATAAAATTGGAAACACATAAGTTTTTACTCTTGGTAGAGAGGGTATTTCTATGTCCCCCTGGTTGGGCTACACCGGGCTGACCTTGAACTCATTTTGCCTCTGCCTCCCAGGTGCTGAATCAGTTGTAACAATACACAAAGAGGAATATAGAATAAAAAATTAATATAAGCTCAAGTTGTGGGAGTATCATACTTAGTTTAAATTTTTGGGAATGGTGTGATCCATTGACATTTGTGTTGGTGTACATGCAATGCTAATTCTGCCTTAACCATTCATGGCAGATGTTATCAATGCATAGGCAAAACTTATATGATAAAGACAAATTGTAACTTTAAAATTTGAAGTCTTACCAGGTGTGGTGGCACAGGCCTTTAGTGCCTCCCAGCACTCAGGATGCAGAGGCAGGTGTATCTCTGAGGTCAAGGCCATTCCACTCTCTATAGTGAGTTTCAGAACAGTCAGGGCTACACAGAAAAAACCCTGTCTTCAAAAACAAACAAACAAAAAGTCAGTAGTCTTAAAAATAGTCTTCTGTTGTGTTTCTGACACTCTTGGTGAGTACATTTACTTATCAACATACTTACATAGCTCTTACTTACATCAGCTAACATAAGCTCTCAGTAAGCCCTTTTGACAAACTTAAGGTAAAGGAGTTAGATTTCAAAACACTTTTGTAGTTTCAGTCACATTTATCTTTTGACTTGTTTAATTTTTATTGTATCTTATTTTAATTACAATTCTTTATCTGTGATGTGCCCTTTTTTCTCTCCCAGGTACGTTGTATGTTAAACATTTGGGGTGTGATGCTCTTTATTAGATTGTCGTGGATTGTGGGTCAAGCTGGAATAGGTAAGTGAAGCTTCACACCTCTTGATCTACGTTATAATAGCTGTGTCCCTTTCTGCAATTGCTGACTGGGCTGCGTTGCCTTTATTATGTAGATTGCTACCATAATTGAATTTCACAGTTTTGACTTTATTTCTCAAAATTGAGATTAGAATTAGGTAATTTATGGCCTGTGTCTTAGTTACTTATCTGTTTCTGTTGAGAAACGTCATGACCAAAGAGACTTATATAAGAAAGCATTTAATTGAGGGATTGCTTACAGTTTGAGAGACTGAGCGCATAACTGTCATAGTTTAGAGCATGATGGCAGGCATGCAGCATGCATGACACTGGAGCAGTAACTGAGAGCTCACTTGTGACCCACAAGCAGGAGGCAGAGGGCGAGTCTGGGCCTGCTGCAGCCCTCTTCCAATACTGCACTTCCTCTGAGAAGCCCATACTTCCCAATACTTCACACACAGTCCACCAACTAGAATCCAAACATTCAAAAGTGTGAACATACAGAGGCTGTTCTCTTTCAAAACACCACAGTTCAAATCAGTGCTTAACCCTGCTAGTTCTAGGAAGTGGCAAGTTTAGGAATATAAGGTTCATGGTTTCTTTTTCCTCCTTAAAGGTCTCTCCGTCCTTGTAATAGTGATGGCCACTGTCGTGACGACTATCACAGGATTGTCTACTTCAGCAATAGCTACCAATGGGTTTGTAAGAGGAGGTGAGCTCCCCTTGCACAGGCCCAACCTGAAAGACACATTTGTGCTTTTTAAGTTGCTGTGCCTTCCTCTGCCCAGACCCGTTGCCTGTTCTGTATATCGAATCTGTGTTCTTGAGAGCTTGTACTTGGCCAACCTTGCTTGAGTTGTGTTGATTCTGCCCTTAGATAATACTGCCTCTCAGTCTCATCATTCAGACTTGACTTCTTCCATTGCACAGATCAGTCTCTTTCCATCTACAGCTGAATAGAGCCACCACAGGCACCAAGATGAACACCATGTAAAGTTATTTAAGTTTACTGCTGAAATTAATATGAATTAGCCTATTCTATTGATTAGGTGAAGTATATTTTACTTGTACTTCAATCAGTCAGGTAATTTTGAGCACCCTGTGGCACATGCTGGGTTTGTAACAGTGTCAGGCAAGGTCCAGTTGTCTAAGGACTTAAGATCATATAATAAATAGTAGTTGTCACTGTTTGACACCTAGGGGCTGGGCTCTGCCATACATTATCTTGATGAATGCAATATTGTTGTTTATTACTGTCATCTTTTGTATGACTAATGAGACCAGATAGGAAACAATTTATGTGGATGCTTTATTAAAATTTAAACTTGATGGAGATTATGCAGCCTGGTCTCAAATGTCTAAAAAATTTTTTTTGAAATAATTGAAAGCCTCATTTTGTAACAGTAAAATCAAAACACTGCAATTGAAGAAAACATTTTCCACTATGTGACAAAGAGCACTGTCTTAATAAAAGCAGGCTAAGTTTTTGTCTTTAAATCCATTGTGTAGCTATGGATGACTAGTATTTATTACCAAGCAGGAAGCTCCATAATTCTTTCCTGTGATAGGTATATTCCTTCAGAGTGTAATTTTCAGATCAATGAAATATCTGTAGAAGCTACAAAGGGCAGTTCTGAAGTTCCTGTTTTATTAATGGAACTTACTGTACTACAATACTTCCTGTAAGCGTGAGTAGCTCAGACACCTGTCTTCTGGAGTATTTCTTCGGAAAATACACTCATATACTTGGCTGAATCTGTTTTGTGAGTTCCCTGGGATAATCAAAGGAATTGTTGGCATTTAAAACTCTTAACTTTTTCATTCTTTTTCTTAGGAGGAGCATATTATTTAATCTCTAGAAGTCTAGGGCCAGAATTTGGTGGTGCAATTGGCTTGATCTTTGCCTTTGCCAATGCGGTGGCAGTTGCTATGTATGTTGTTGGATTTGCCGAAACTGTGGTGGAGCTGCTTAAGGTAATTGGACCTAGTCATTCGCTTGCCAGATATAGCTTAACCTATTGGTGAACTTAAAAAAAATGCTACCAACATTCTTAACGCTTATAAATAAATTTGCTTATGTAATAGGAACTGTGTGGTTTTGACAATAGCATGAAGGTTTATTCTTTTTCCCTTTTATATCATAAAAGAACATTAAAATATGGGTTCACTAATCATACCAAACACAGAATACATTTCTGTTGTGTCACTTTATAAAACCTCACTGTGCCAGTCAGATTATAATTTCCTTGATTGGTAATTCCTCTTCTTGATTTATTGGGTCCGTATCAGATATACTAGCATTTGTAATTCAATTAGATATATAAGGTACCTGAATGACAACTAATGGTAATTAGTGCTTAGTTTTGAGACAAGGTCTTGCAGTGTGACAGACTGGGAATATGTAGTATAAACCAGGCTAGCCTTGAAATTTTGATAGTCCTTCTGCCTCTGACTCACACATGCTGGGAACACAGGCATACTCTGTCCGTTCCCTTAATAAGCATTGATTGAATGTCTGTAGCTATTTCTCTTTTTGTAGGAACACTCCATACTTATGATAGATGAAATCAATGACATCCGAATTATTGGAGCCATCACAGTAGTGATTCTTCTGGGCATCTCAGTAGCAGGGATGGAGTGGGAAGCCAAGGTAAGTCGTGGCAGAGCATCTCTAAGCATTTGCTCCAAAAACTCAAGTTTTGGGAAACTAAAACTGATTTTCAGAATCTAGTGGAAAGGTAGCCACTTTTATAGAGGTTTATGATATATAGGTTATTGGGATTTAAAATGATATACTTGAAGATAACCCATTTTAAATTCAGTTAAACACTACTTTGCTCATCCATATCCTGTTTTTGAGTAATTAAGAATTGCACCTAAGGCCCATTGCATGGTAGACTTTTTGTCTACCACTGAGTATATTCCAGTCCTTCATTTATTTACTTATGTAGCACATTGACTTTTTTGAAAAGACCTACTTGGGTCACAGTTAATGTATAAGAATTCTTGCTGGGCCAGCAAGACAGCTGAGTGGGTAAAGGTGCTTGTTACAGATGTCCTGGGCCTGAGTTGGATTCCTGGAAGCCACAGGCAGGTGGAAGGAGAGACCCAGCTCCCTAAAGTTGTCCCTGGAGATCCACACATGCACTGCAGCACATGTGGCTCCTTTTCCCATAGGAATCATATTTGAAAATAATTTCTAAAAAGTTTTGGTTGCAAATAGTATTTGCCTACCTTTTTTGAGTAGCTAAAATTGGAGAAAAGTTTGTGTTCTTAGGGCTTTCTGCCCCCCCCAGTGTCACTGTTCCTGAGTTCCCCCATTTGGCACGTCTTTCTGTCTTTCCTCCTTTCCTGCAGCATTGCAGGCAGACACACCACTGTGTTTGGACCTGCTCTGAAACTCGTGTTGATCACAAGCATATTCTCCCTGTCGAGACTTCAGTCTTGGTGGGGAGGGCTTTATAGAATGAAAAGCCTG
Source organism: Ellobius talpinus (assembly GCA_001685095.1). Lineage (NCBI taxonomy): Eukaryota > Metazoa > Chordata > Mammalia > Rodentia > Cricetidae > Ellobius > Ellobius talpinus. The sequence continues at coordinate 9,268 of LOJH01012360.1, forward strand.
TGACTTGGCTGGTAATATAACCATCTTTAGGACTTGTTTTAGTAATGAGTGGCATGATTCTACCCATAATTAAACATTCTCAGATAGTTTTGTTTGAGGCAGGGTCTTACTAACTCAGAGTTGGACTAGTCTCAGACTTGTGGTCCTTCTGCCTCAGCTTCCTGACAAACGGGAACTTCAGGCTCATGGCCCTGCCCTGACTTTAAGAAAGTTCTTTAAGAGCTATTATTCATGTAACAGCATTTATTGAATATCTACTGATACTTATACTGATACTGATGTGTTGTATCCTTTAAGACATTTGGCAGAAAGGCAAAATGAGACAGATTGTCTATACTGGAGGAAAGTGTAGGAGACAGGAGTCTGTGATGGAGAAGAGTGGAGATAGACTGTGACTCTCGGTTTGAACCGCAGGCTCAGATTGTCCTCCTGGTGATTCTTCTGCTGGCCATCGCTGACTTTGTCATAGGAACGTTTATCTCACTGGAGAGCAAGAAGCCCAAGGGGTTCTTTGGCTATAAATGTAAGTATAAAGGATGGATAGTTTGTTAAGAATGCAAATTACAACACTCTGCTGTTAACTAGACTTAGTATATTTTTGGCATTTTATATAGTAATTAAGTTTGGTCTGGTGATTCGCACTAATTCATAATTCAGTTTTGTCCTCTTTAAATAGGCTGTACAATTAGAGTAAAATTGCTTTCATTTTCATCTTATTCTTTTCAATGATAGCAAAAACAGGTGGTTCAGTATAGAGAAGTCAGTGTTACTAAGAAGGAGGTGCCTGCATGGCTCTCATTATACATCTAGTTATGTGTTTCTTGGTGATGGGTATGTGGGAAATGTATCGTTAGGTGATTTTATTGCTGCACAAGCATCTGAGGGTATACCTACCCAAACTAAGATGTTGATGACATCATAGATATAGACCCCTTTATGTATATTGCCCATCATTGACTAAAATGCTACTTGGTGTGTGACTTTTTTAAATATGACAGTTTAAAAGTGCTATGAATTATGAAAGCAGATGAAAGTGGCCAAAATCCTGACTTCTTATCTCTAAATACTATAGCACATATCCCCTAAGGAAAAGGGCAATTCAGGAAACTTTTCTTTGGCACAGTGCCTAGATGTTTTTCAGGTTTCATGAGGATCCTAATAGCAACTGCAGGTCCCTTGTCTAGAATCAGTTGCATTAAGTTGTTCACTTTCCTTTTTAAAACAAAACAAAACTGACTCAAGACATAATCCTCGGTCTCATTAGGATATCTCGTCTTGACAGTTTTCAGGATGATAGGTGTGTGTGTGGGTGTGTGGGTGTGTGTGTGTGTGTGTGTGTGTGTTGGGGGTTCATCTCTCCAGCTGGGTTATTTACATTAGCCAGATAAACAGTATGTCCTCAGCACCCAGAATGGGGGGTCAGAATGATCTCTACTTTCCCCACTTTTGAAGTTTATTTTTATGTCTTTATTAAGGTGAGGACTAAGAGGCTTCTTGGTTGGGAAGTTGCCATTTGTTGTCCGCTAATAAACGATACTTTGAGACAGTGCTTAGCCTTGCCCCCACTTGACTTTAGCCAGATGGTTTTATTAGTAATCCTTCAGTCTGTCAAGTCACAATGACGTGGAGCAGCATAGATTGTTCTGTATTCTTTAGTCACAGTCTTCTCCTTTTTGAAAGGCTTTCCTTGTTGGCTGTCCAATTGATGATGTTCTGCTTGACTCATTGATTGCTCTATTACTCCTCTTACCCTCTGTTTCAGTTAGGGTTTCTATTGCTGTGATGAAACACCATGACCAAAGCAACTTGGGGTGGATAGGGTTTATTTGGCTTGCACTTCCATATCTTTGTTCATCAGAGAAGGAAGTTGGGGCAGGAACTCAAACAGGGCAGGTACCTGAAGGCAGCTGATGCAGAGGCCATGGAGAGTGCCAAGTACTGGCTTGGTCCTCATGGCTTTCTCAGCCTGCTTTTTTAAAGAACCCACAGCCACCTGCCCAGGGTGACACCACCTACTGTACACTGTAAAGACTTGTCACTCATGTTAGTTTAATAAAATGCTAATTTGCCAGTAGCCAGGCAGGAAGTATAGGTGGGTCAACTGGACTAAGAGAATTCTGGGAAGAGGAAAGGCAGAGATGCAGTTATCATCCAGATGCAGAGGAAGCAAGATGAGAACACTTTACTTAGAAAAGATACCAAGTCACATGGCTAAACATAGATCAGAATTATGGGTTAATTTAAGTTGTAAGAGGTAGTTGGTAATAAGTCTGAACAATAGGCCAAACAATTTATAATTAGTATAAGCCTCTGTGTTTATTTGGGACTGGCTCTGGGACTGGGCGGGAGAGAAACTTCTGTCTATAACTTACAGTGGGCTAGGTCCTTCCCCATCAATGACTAATTAAAGTCCTACAGGCTTACCTACAGCCCGATCTTCTGGAGGCATTTTCTTAATTAAGGTTCCCTCCTCTCAGATGACTTCAGCTTGTGTCAAGCTGACAAAACTGTGCTGCACATCCTCTTTTTCCTTCCAGGGCACACAGTTGTGGTCACCATATGGGCCCACCACCTGTATTCTTTAGTTTGCTGTTACCTAGTCTCGTAGTTTGAAGTAACTTCAGGAGATCATCTTTTTATTTTTTAATTGCTCCTTTAAACCATTCTTTTAGTCTGTATAGGTGGTAATGGCAGTGGGTATTGGAGAGCAGGGTAGAGGCTGGCTCCAGATCAGTGTGTTTCCTTTTATTTATTTCCCTGCCTCCTTTCTTGTGTTTTCTTAGTTTGAAGTCAGGGAAAGTGGGTCAGTAATCTATACTTGTAATTTTCATTTGAGTTAGTGATGACAGTTAAGTTTGGAGGTTCTTAAACAATTACTCATAAAAGGTATCAAAAGGTAGGGCATATCCTAGATTACATCACCATTTTGATAGCAAACAATTTCATCAGATAATAGGAGCACAGATACTGAATTAGCATTAAGTAAAAATGACCCATTGTGGGGAGACCATTTATACTAATTACTCTTGACTTAAGTTCTTTTGTTCTCATTTGCTGTCCAGCAACTGATGTAATGTTTTGTCCTTTGTAGCTGAAATATTTAATGAGAACTTTGGACCGGATTTCCGAGAGGAAGAGACTTTCTTTTCTGTGTTCGCCATCTTTTTCCCTGCTGCAACTGGTATTCTAGCTGGGGCAAACATCTCAGGTGATCTTGCAGTAAGTATTATAAAGTGTTGTATTGATTACTGATACGTTAAAAATGTTCTCCATGCGTTTATTTTTATAGACTAAAAAATTTTCTTGTCTTCTAGGACCCTCAGTCAGCCATACCCAAAGGAACACTTTTAGCCATTTTAATTACTACAGTGGTTTACATAGGAATTGCAGTGTCTGTAGGTAAAATAACCTTCATTTCTTTATATGTCTTAGAAATTTTATGATGCTCATAGCATATTTTCTGACTTTAATATTCCAAAATAGTTCAGGTAAAAAGGCATAGAATCAGTTGCCTGTTTTAATGCAAAGGCCACTTAAGGAAATCTAGTGGTGACTTACAGAGACATAAAACCACCAAATGCTTTGTGGGGTCCTTTCTGTCATTTATTTTTTATACTAAATTAAAATATATGTAAAATGGTACCTGTAAACTCACATTTTATTTGGACATATGTGCTATATTCACACATGGAAATAAGTTTTACTCTTTAAAGTTGTAAAGATTTGGGAGGCCCAGCACACTGTTGTGCATGCACCTCTTTATGCTTGTACAAATATAAGTTCTGAGTTTGTTAATCTCATGGTAAGAGAGGTCTGTGTATATTTTACTAAGAATATTTAAATTTTACCACATTTTTTCATTGTTTTATTCAGAAATAGTGACAATTCTATTTCAGAATTTTATTGCTATTTCTCAAGGTAATTTTGAAATTTGGCTGAACAAAAGTTAGAAATGCTGACAATATGATGGACCAAATTGTGTTTTAAAAATGATTTTGGATTTAATTTATTTTTAATACATATTTCTAAAATTCATTTGCAAAAACCAAGTGTTTACCTAAACTTTTAAATATGCTTATATAATATATAGCCTAGCTAAATAAGGTTTGTTTTTAATTTAACTAATAGCATAACTGATTATGTTCCAACTTTTAAAATCTTTTGTTGCCACTGATACATTTCTGCTTTAGTCTGACCCTTTGGTATTGCTAGACTTCACATTGACTTCATTCTGTCTTCAGTGAGCAGAGGAACTGCCCCTTCTTCCTGGTGTTCAAGAGTGGGCTGGGAAAGAGCTCAGTACCAGTGCCTGTGTAGCTAGTTCAAAGCAACAGAACCTTTATCCCCAAGCTGTCAGGTACAGCACACACATGTGGTACTGGTGCTCAGGATTTTCCTTGTAAATGTGCCCAGCCTAGACTGTACTGTGATGCACAGGACATGAAAGTATGCCTGCTCTCAAGCTGATTGGAGTCTTAAGTGCTCTTTCTCTCTCTCTAGTCCTGTAAGAGTTCAGAGGTGCATTTAGAGGGAGATGCTTTTGGCAACATGATTGAAAGGCAGAGAAAAAAATGATGATTGAAATATTTATGCAAGTTTTCCCACCATTTATATAATGCCTGAAATGTAGCACTTTTTTTTAATAGAATGTTTAGTTTCATTACTTAAATTTTAGTGACCACAAAGTTTCTTACTTCGTTCAGAGTAAAGATGCATATGCATGAAGGGTATGCTATTATGAATATGTACCTAGACAGTACTGTGATTTCTTTATGAATGGATGTAGAATTTTAAGAGGAATGTGTGTATGAGTTACTCTGACTGTTACTTGTGCTTCAGGTTCTTGTGTTGTTCGGGATGCCACTGGGAATGTTAATGATACCATTACCACAGAGCTAATGAACTGTACTTCTGCAGCCTGCAAATTAAACTTTGACTTTTCCTATTGTGAAAGCAATCCTTGTTATTATGGACTAATGAACAACTTTCAGGTAAGCATTGACATTCTATCAGTGATAAAGATATTCTATATTTATCTAGGGATTAGACCACTATGAAATCTGGCCATTTAGAATATAGCTATACATTAGAAGGGAAGACAGTTGTTACTTTCTGTTTATCACTAACTAGGCAAATGGAAAATACATGAAAGAGTAAATAAACTCTTGAGACAATTCATGAATCAAACAAAGTCCCTGAGAGTTATTCTTTTCTAATAGAGTGCTTAGTGTGTCTACATGCAGCATATGGGTATACTAGTTCAGAAAACCAGGGAACAACATCTCTCATAAAAGTCATTTTCAGCAGTCTGTCTCTGGGTTCTGTTTGCTCTGTGCTATGAGCTTTGGGTTTGTCTGTTCACCAGTATCCGTCCTGATTCACATAGTTAATATATATTAAATCTTGAATAACTCTTCTAAAATAGTTCTAGCAATTTTCACTTCTTAGTAATTAGTGGTACCCTCGTTGTTACTTTATGGATAAATGAACTATTATATATACTGATTGATAGAGCTAAGTATGTGGCTTAGTTGGTGGGTGCTGGCCTAGCATGCACAAAGCCCTGGCTCAGTCCTTGTATCATGGACACTGGGTGAAGTGGCACATGGCTGTAATCTCAGCATTTGGGAAGTAGAGCAGGAGGATCAGCAGCCCCAGGTCACCCTTAGCTCTGTAGCAAGTTTGAGATCAACTTGAACTACATGACATCTTTTTCAACCTCTATATTGATCAGTATGAGAACTAGTGCTAGTTAATTAGGTACGGTCTGTGTAGGATCATGAAAACCACCATTTACAAGAGAATTAAATTATGAATAGATAGGCTTAAAAGATAGGCTTAAAAGAGACTGTTTAAAATGTGAACTGTATAAAGATCAATATTAGTTCTTTTTCAGAGACTGTTAATTCTTTGTTGCTTATTATTTACTTCTATTAAGATGTTCAGTGCAAGGCTCTGAGGAAACAGCTTAGTTGGAGCACATGGGTTTAAGTTTGGTCCCAGATGCCATGTGAAAAAAAACTGGGTGTAGTGGTGTGTACTTGTAATCCCAGAGCCAAGGAGGTGGAGACACCTCAATGTTTGGCTCACTGGCAGAAAGCCCAAGCCACCTTGGTGTGAATTTCAGGCCAGTTTTGAGACTGTCTCAAGAAAGCCAGGCAGTACCTGAGGAACATCTTCCAAGGCTGTTCTTTTCCTTCATGGGAGTGTGTGCGTGTGTTCATGTGTATGTGCACACGTGGACAAGACAGTGACAGTGAGATTTTAGTGTGTCAGACTTAGGGTTTAGAACCAAGGTAAAGAATTTCAGAGATTATCAAAGCAATAATAATACACAAATAGATTTAGGAGGTTAATACAAAATAGTAATTTATAGAATATAGATTTCTATTGATCTCAAGTAAGAAAATAGAATTTTTGTTACCAAAACATTATTAACAGAGTAGTGAAAATCTGAATATTTTTGGAGCTCACTATTAACTATTTATAATATGTAAATATTTTAATACAACTTTCTGAATAAAAGTTTTAATGGCATTTTATTTTCCATTGTTTAGTTAATGGCATTTTATTTTCCATTATATAGTTTCAAGTAGTTTTATTGGTAATAATTATAAGTGTTAGATTCAATTATGTGATACAAGTTTGTATTTTCTAGTCACAATACTAGTGTAAAAATGAAAGTATTCATGCTAAGCTAATGAATGATTCACTCCAGTTCTGACATGGATACTATATACAAAAAGTACAGATATTGGTCTCTGCCCAGTACTGAAGATGCTAGTCTAATTTCTGTGTTTCCTGGAAATTCAAAGTTGTATTCTTTATGATATCTCTTATGGTTTCATTTGAGTATAGATATTTTAATTCAAATAAATAAAACCTTTAGTGCCATGCGAAGAAATACAGAATGGTGGCAATGGGGGAGTTCTATGTAAATCATGTTTAGAGAGTAAAGAATTTTGGTTGGTAGAATATAAGTAAATAGTATGTAGGTTGCATGCTGATTTAGTGTTCTGTGATCAAGACAACTCTTAAAAAGGAAAGTGTTTAACTTGGGCTTGCTTACAGTTTCAGAGGCTTAGTCCATTATCATTGTGGCAGAGAACATGGTGGCATGCAGGCAGACATGTTGCTAGAGAAGAAGCTGAGAGCTTTAATTCTGATCCTCAGATTGCAGGCAGAGAGAGAAACAGTCACTGGTATAGCAGGTTTTCTTGGCCCGTCAGCCCCCAAATCATAACACAGAGACTTATTATTAATTAAGAATGCTCAGCCTTAGCTTAGGGTTGTTTCTAGCTAGTTTTTTTTTTTAACATAAATTTACCCATTTCTATTAATCTGTGTGCTGCCCCAATGCTCATTTACCTCATTTATGTGCTGTCCACTCTGCTTTCCTGCTTCCTCTACTTCTGTCTGTCTGATCCCTGGCAGGCTGCCCCTTGACTGGCTGGCTTCCCCTTTTCTTTTGCTTGCAAACTCCACCTATCCTTCCTCTGCAAAGCTATTGGCCACTCAGCTATTTATTAGATCAATCAGGTGCCTTAAACAGGCAAGGTGGAACAGCAACACATCTTTACATATTCAAACAGACATTCTATTCCACAGCCCATTGGGCTTGGTGTGGCCCTTTGAAACGTCAAAGCTCACCTCTAGGAACAACCCCTTCCAACAAGGACACATCTTTTAATCCTTCCAAACAGTTCATTAACTGGAGACCAAGGATGTAAATATTTGAGCCTATAGGGGCTATTCTTATTTAAACCACAACAGATGCCTATTATAAAATCCATACAGGCCCCATTTTATAATGGAATTTTACATATATAAATGACTTCATAAAGGGAGTTGAGGCATTTGGAATATCTTGCTGGTTTTAAAATTTGAATTATACATGTTTCGTCTCATTACATTTCTTTATTTTGATATCCTGTGAAACCTTTGACTTATGCATTGCATGATGAACAAAGTGTGAGCTTTGTTGTTGCCAGTGAAAGTCCCTCATACCCGATCTCTCACAATTATCATGGGCGTGGTCACTGTTTTAATGCAAGATGCAGGTGTGTGCACACTGCTACCATTCCTTACGCTCCACTCAGTGCTTCATTTGGAGAGCCATCTTGCCTTTCATCTTTGCTGCTCTGTGTTGTGGGCTGCACTGATACTACCACTGGTTTTGTTGAGTGTCACTCTGTCCAGTCTCACCATTAGTTTTAGAGAATGCCAAATATTAAACTGCAGAGCCAGAGTTTAGTTGGCTTTTCATTTCCCAATACTAAGCATAGGGCATTGATGTTGATTTGTGCAAAGGACAACACAATCAGAGAATGAGCCTGAGGTTTTCCTGTCTAAGTCTGGGAGGCGTGCACACGCAGCCATACGTGTGGGCCCTCATAGTAGATGTTTGGACATAACACACTATCTTTATCAGTTTATCAGTATGTGGTTAGTTGTGTTCTGTTTATTACTTTTCCTATCTCAGGTAATTTAGAAGCAAAACAGAATTTGTATCATAACCTTTGGCGAGATGTATTTTTACTTTTAACTATTAACGTGCTTAAGAAAACTTCATACCCACAATGCTATTGCAATCCCATAAAAAGAAACCATTTTAATGTGGTACACTTTGACAGGAACTTGAACCTCAGTCTGCCTCATTGGCTGGATCTAACCATCAATTTTCTAGAAAGTGGGATGAGCGGAGTGGGTTACATAATAGGAGATAAAGCACATTGCAGCACATTGCAGGGTATTGGATAAGGAACTCCAGAGAATAGCAGGGAAAAAATTAAATGAATTGAGAAATATGAAACCATACACTAAATATGTTTAAAAACTGTATCACCCAAATATAATAATCATTTTTGAGAGCTGATTTTTTTTTTAAAAAAAAAAAGAAAAACCCTGTTTGGAAATGACCAAGACAATGGGGACAATTGAGGCAATTTGATTGGTGACTAGATATGTGTTACTGCGAAGGGCTGGCCGCTTTAGCTACAATTTCCAAATGTCTGCCTGTTAACAGACACATACTCAACCTTATGCATTAAAAATGTAGGGCTTCAAATGATGTGGGCTTGGGCCAAGTTGTCCGTGATTGAAACCTGGTGACAGGTAGTTGGCAGTTCATCATCCTCTTTTTTTCTGTCATATGTTCATTTGGAAATTTACAAGAGTTTTTTATTGGTAAATCTGTTTTAATAACTTGTACTTTACTTCTTAATGCTATTTACCAAATTACTATCATATTTCTTCAGTATTAGTTTCCTTTATTAGAATCTTCAAATTGTGACTATTCAATACTCTGCTTTTTGTCAAACCATTTTAAGACTTCTTTTGCGATTCTGCCACTTCATTTAGGTGATGAGCATGGTGTCAGGGTTCGCACCCTTAATCTCTGCAGGCATCTTTTCAGCCACACTTTCATCAGCTCTAGCCTCTCTCGTGAGTGCTCCCAAAATATTTCAGGTAAATGTTTCATAGTATAATTTTTATTGGGGGAATGTTAAGACATTTTAATTTTTGGATTGTTGCTATATTCAAGTAGATTACCTTTATCAACCTCACGTGTTTGTTATGTTTGCCTATACATATATTAAAACTGGTATAAATTTTATGTATATAAATGCTGTGTGGATCCATACAAACATTTGTGTATTTTTCTAGTGTCATGGTACATGCTTAGAAAGGATGATTTGAGGATCTGGAGAGATGGCTCAATCATATGGTCTCATGCAAAAAAACAAATTCTGTTTCCAGCTTGTACATTGGGTGACTCATAATCACTTATGACTCCAGACACATACATAATTAAAAATGACAAAAATAAGTATTTTAGGGATAAAAGAGTTTTTGACATACTTAGCATAAAAGTCTAGCGTTCTTAGGAGTGCAGTCTAAGACTAATCAGAAGTAGGAAATAATAGTTTCAGTTAGCATGTTGCCAACTTAAATATTTTATGTGGCTAAGGCTAACATTACAGTAATTGTAGTAGGTACAGTGATAACTAGAATGAACATGGCTCCCTGTAGTGATCATTAAGCAGCTAATACTGATTAGGATATAATTTTTAATTACTAAGTCAGATAAGTGTTGAATTTCTATCCTTATTCTTAGTATTGTATTTATAGCCAAAAAGTGTAGAATATGATTTTTAAGGTAGCATCTATTATGATTTGAAGAAAAGTGATTAAACTATAATTAGGGTTTTAAATCTACTTTTATGTTTCAGACTTGGACTTAATATTTATTTTTTAAAAAATATTTATTTTTATTTTATGTACCTTAATGTTTTGCCTGCATGTAAGTCTGTGTGAGGGTGTCAAATCTTTAGAGTTACAGACAGTCATGAATAGCCATACACATGAGCTGCCACATGGGTGCTGGGAATTGAACCTAGGTCCTCTGGAGGAATAGTCAGTGCTCTTAACCTCTGAGCCATCCCTCCAGCAGCCCTGAACTTAGTTTCTTAAAGTCATAGGTACACTGTATTGTACTTACCAGCTTCCAATTTTCTTTTTTATTGTACTATTATTTTGAATGTCTGCTTTGCTGATTCTTCAAAGGAAGAGTTTCAACATGGGGTGGGGTAAGACAACATCTTAAGCAGTGTTATATAAACCAACTATCCTTTTGCTATTTGAACTATTTTACATAGCCCTTATAATCTGTAGGTGAAGCACTGTGAGACAGGAAACAAAAAGCATCAGAAATGAGAGACTAGGGCTCCAATTCATTATTAACCTGTTTTAACTGTTAACAGATTTGTGTATCTTAATTTTCATGTATTTCATTTTAATGTTTGTATTCTTTTATTAGGCTCTATGTAAGGACAATATCTACCCAGCTTTCCAGATGTTTGCTAAAGGTTATGGAAAAAATAACGAACCTCTTCGTGGTTACATCTTAACATTCTTAATTGCACTTGGATTCATCCTAATTGGTTAGTTCTATGAATGATATATTAAATTATGTAGGTTTTGGTATGTTTATATATAGCATTGCCTATAATCGTGAATATTATCAACAAAATGTACCTTGCTTTAGAGCACTAAATTAATTTCTAGTCAAACAAGAGTAAGTAAAATACTGCAAATAATAGTGACAGATATTATTTACTAAAATTGTTGCTATTACATGAATTAGGGATAGAGGAAATAGAGGAGGTTACACTTTTTTTAAGACTCATGTAGTTTCCTACATGAGGGTGGCCTCCTATTATTCACAATTGTAGCTGATTATACAGTTGAATTCCCGATGGTCTTGCATCTATTTCCCAAGGACTAGGATTGTAAGCATGTACTCATAAAATATATATGATGATCGTGTAGGAAAAAGGATACTAGTGTGCCCAGGAAGATAATGCCTCTATCTGATTGTGTGCAAAGCTATGGATCCTGTTGATTATTCTAAATATTAGGCTTTCTAAAGAATTGTCTAGACCCTCAAATTAGTTGATTGAAACTTGATTATGCCATCAGTTGTGATAGCAGGATATAAGTATCAGTCTGTGGTAGATTTAGGGGTATTTATTCTGCTATTTAAAAGTTATGAATATTTCAAAATTTGTAGTTTTAAATACATTAAATTTATTTCTTTTTTTGCAGCTGAATTGAATGTTATTGCTCCAATTATCTCAAATTTCTTCCTTGCCTCATATGCGTTAATCAATTTTTCAGTGTTCCATGCATCACTTGCAAAATCTCCAGGTGATTTCACATTTTAAAAAGTTGTATATGCTAATGGCTATGATTTCTGAGAAAATAAAATTTCCAGTTTTCTAAATTTGGTGTTTGTGAGTTTAGCTCATTAAAGTTGTTTTATAATTATGTCAAGTTCAGTGCTCAGAGATCTTTTTGTTATGAAGTACACTGATAATAAGCTGTTTCTTTTCAAAACATTAAACAGCATTTGTCATCTTAAAGAATTTGTCCTATTTTGAGAACTTTTTTACTATTTGCTTACCTGATTCATTTCTCATAACTTTGTCATTATTTAATAACTGTTCAGAATGTTTTTTTGGTGCTGAGAATTGAGCTGGTGCTCCAAGCATGATAAACACAGCACACTCTTCACCACTGAGCCTAAGTGCCAGCCCCCAACATGTTTTTGCACAGTGAATTTTGTAGAATTCTAGCATAGGGGCCTCTGTCAACTGAGTACCATGCTGCTTGTGTTCTAAATGGGGGCAGGGCTAAAATCAGGAAGAAAATGGAAAGTACAGAAGGATTTAAGTTCTGAGAAAGAACAGGCCAATAGCAGGTGGGGTTTTCAAAAGGAAAGGAAGTATGAACATGTCTTAGCTTCAGTTTTACTTTCAAAATAAAATTTTATTGAAATAACTTTAAATAAAAGTATTTTTGACTATTAGTGACAAGGTTATGAGTAGTTTTTAATTCATTATATTTTATTAATTTAAATATATTATTAGTATATAATTAATGCTAATGGAAAGGTATGAATTTCTTGGAGTCACACCAAGATTTAGTTGCATGGGTAGATTGTTTGAAATGTTTACTAAATTCATTAGAATATGGCTGTGTCTCATGCTGATGACCAGAGGGTAAAGCTGCTCTACCAAGGAGCAAGTCTACATGAAGTCTTTCCTTTGTGTGGTGCTTCTGTAGTGTTCACTATGGTGGGTTGATTTGTATGGTGCTTCTGTAGTGTTCACTATAGTGGGTTGGTTTAAAATTTCAAAGATTGTACTGACTGAAAGTCTGAGAAGATGCAGTAATAGGAAAATATTATCTTCACAGTCATTAAGAATTATCAAAACCAGTTATGATCAATAACAGTCATTGACTTTATTGTTTGATGTTATCCTTGAACTTAATATTGAGTGTGGCAACCATAATGAAAACTATTCTATGCATATAGTGTCACTGTATAAAGCAGATGAAAACTGATTACGTTTTCCGTCTGTCATTGTTAGGATGGCGTCCTGCATTCAAGTACTACAACATGTGGATATCCCTTCTTGGAGCCATTCTGTGTTGCATTGTCATGTTTGTCATTAACTGGTGGGCGGCCTTGCTCACCTACGTGATAGTTCTCGGACTGTATATTTACGTTACTTACAAAAAACCAGGTCAGTAGTATTTTCTGCTTAGTAGTTTTACTTAGAAAAATGTCAACAAATTTTTATGTTACTTTTTATTCAAGCATCTTTTGTATATTTGAAAAGGTGTTACATGTAAAACTTACAATACCTTCTTTCCAAATAATTTTTTTTGTTTTTGAAGGACATTTAGTTTCAATGATCTATTTTAAAATGTTCTATTCCTATAGAATTTCATTTTCACCCATGAATTAAATGTGACTAACCTTATTTTAAGAAAAATAATAAACTAACATTCTGTTGTAGTTATGTTTTAAAATTGTCCTGTGAAGGTTCCATATTTGCAGCACTCTAGTAACTACTAGAGAAATATGTATGTGTATGTTTGCATGTGTGACACACACACATATGTAGCCTCTTGTCATCTTAGAGCTGCTGTATGGTAAGGAATTCAGGCACTGGAAAGATGTGTCTTTCCCAAATTGGCCTTGAACACACAAAGATCCATTTTCTCTGCTTCCCAAGTGCTGGGGTTAAAGCTGTGCACCATCACTGCCCAGCTAATAACAAATGTTCTTAACTGAGAAATAATTAGTGATTATCATCTTCCACATTGATGATGTCTAGGTAGATCTCCATGTAAGGTGATGAGGGTGAGGGCTATTAGGATTTTTTCAGTGTACAGAAAAAGATCTGGCATTAAAAAAAAAGACAGGAGCGTTTGGTCCACTGGCATAATCAGAGAACGAGCAGTTTACAGCAGCAATGAGACATTTGGGTCTGGATGTGAGATGATGAGCTTTGGATTCAGACGGTGGCTCTAGAAATGAAAGGGCAAAGGAGCTCTATTTTTAAGTCCTCCAAAATACCTATTAAGCATATATTAAGGTGTTTAAAATCAATCAAGGACCAACCTTTTTATTCAGTGGTAGAAGACATTTTCATGTTTAAATAGCTTGAATGTATTTACTGTACTTAAAATATGCCTTCAGCTACAGAATGAATAATTTTAAATGTTTTATTGTTGAGAGATTGTTTTATGTGAACATGCCATCATCATGCCTTTATTAGGTTATGCCTTTTTAAATTGCAATGACAGATATGATATCTTCATATATTTCTATATACTGGAACTATGCTAAGTTGTAGAATAGTGCTTTATTTTAGCAATCAACTTATAAACATGAAAATTCTGCCCAATTTGCTGTCAGTCCCATATGTCTGAATTGGCTGCTGTTGGTATCACACTGTGTGACCCTGTTTGCCCACAGATGTGAACTGGGGATCGTCCACTCAAGCCCTGACTTACCTGAGTGCACTGCAGCATTCAATTCGTCTCTCTGGGGTGGAAGACCACGTGAAAAACTTCAGGTAGGTGACGAGGCACCATGGAGGTGTTTTCAATTCTTAAACCATTTCTGTATGGATTAGTACAGGATATTCTGTTTTGTTTGGATGGTCCTGGGCAGTTAATTATTCAAAATCAAATCATGCAAAAAAATTTGTCTTCCTTCAAAATTTTATGAAAGTTTTGGAACTGTCATTTAAAGAAAAATAATTTTTTTCTCTTTGTAACCATTCATGTTGATTACTATTTATAAGTTTCTTTAAAATTTTTTATGTGTATGGATATTTTGCTTGTGTCTGTGCCTGTCCACTTGCATGCCTGGTGCCTGCAGAGGCCAGAGAAGAGCGTTAGATCCCCTGAAACTGAGGTTACAGACAATTGTGAACTGTTATGTAGGTGTTGGTAATTGACCCCTGTAAGGGTTTCTTTGTTTATCTGTTTGAGACGGGGTTTCACTGTATACCTTCGACTGGCCGGGGACTCCCTTTGTGTAGACCAGACAACCTTTCAACTCAGAGACCCACCTGCCTCTGCTGCTTGAGTGCTGCGAGCGCAGCCGTGCCTGCTGCTGTAGGCTCATTTTGATGCACCTATTTCTGTAATTTATTATGACTAAATAATACTGAGTTATTCCCATTCTTCAGCAACTAAGTGGAAACCACTTGCAGTGATTGCATTTAGCCAGAGTGCTTGCCTTGTACTTCCCTCAGGGAATGGCTGTCAGTAGTCTATTATCATCAGTGAAACTTCTGCAATGTATTGCCAATAGTGGGTTAGATCCAGTTGCTTAAGCACTATAGAGAGATGCATTTCTATATTCAGAAATATTATGTATATAAAGTCTAAGACCTTTTAGCTTATTTATACTTAATATTTTCATAAAATAATATTTTCTATATTGATCAAATTTTTTAGCTGTGAAGAGGTGACTTTTTCTGGTCATGAGTCATCACCTTTCATTGGCTTCTGTCTGTAATTGTCTTTCTGGAACACACAAAGTTGTTCCAGAGAACATCTTTGAAGAGGAGATACATTTCAGGAAAGAATTGCTCTCTTGAGAAGGAGAATTTATGTGTGTCCCTTATGTTGCTCTTTTGGGCACCTGCTCATCCACTGTCCCTTTTCTCTGAAATGAAAAGCTCCCAGAGACTGCAGTTTTACAAGTGAGAGAGGGGAGGAAAAAAAGAATGAGAGCCCTGATAGAAAAACTTAAATGTTAGTGTATTTTGGGTAGTTGATATGACAGAAAAATAGAAATAATTGTTTTTTGAGTTGTGTAACATAAATGAATATATGAACAAAGGTCACAATTAGTCTTAAGCCAGTAAAACTTGATTGGACTTATTTTAATTTGGTGAATTTTTTTAAGTTCTTTTTATCCCAGTTTGGTTTTTTGCTGTTTAATAATTTATATAGCTCAACTGTTCTGTAACTCAATGTACTCCTGCCTCTGTTCCCAAAGGCATGTATATTTTAAATTTTTATAAAAATTGTAATAGACATAGCACGAAGGGGAGAGTTTGTAAAATTTTGCCTTGAAAACAAATACTTGCCTTGTTTATCCTCTGTGTTCTTTTCTTGCACCATAGGCAGCAGTTTCTGCAATTTGGCTGCTTTGTTACCTGTTCACTTTTTATCCATAAAAGCCGTATTTGTCTTGCTGTGCTTTCTGATTTTTGCTGGCCATTATTTTCTCTTTTTCTGGCTATTGTGCATAGATGTTCTCTTCCCATACTTGCAGTACATTGTATGGTGTTACTTTGATTAATTCATATTCAATATTTGTATTTTTATGATGTTAAACGGTAGATCCAGTATAAATTTTGTTTACTTTGTTGTTGTATTAAAACTAATAATTCTTTCTATATTTAATTTTTGTGTTTATCTCAGCCTTCATCAAAGTTGCCAAAAGTTTGAGTTACTTGATGTTTCTTTCTAATAGTTTCCTTTTTCTTGAGCCTGGGTTCTTCTAAAGTGCAGTCTCTATGCTCCTTGACAAAGAAGTTCTGCCCTGGTGCTGAGGTCTTCCTTGCTAGACAAGTTCTTAATGTAGATTAATGCAGCATTGCCATTTTTCAGGGAATTTAAGTCATTTTAAAGGTTTTCTTTTGATCTGATTAGATTTTTAAGAAAGGAATATTTTAAGCTGTTTGTATATCCTTGTTACCAGAATTCTGAGAGCTAGGTAGGGAAGGAGGTGAAGGTTTCAGAGTTTTGCCCATAAACAGCCTCTGATCCTCTAGTTTAGGTTGCTGACTTCTGCCCTTAGCTATTTCAGTGTCTTCTGGACTACAGAGGCCCCTTTAGCAAGAAGCCATAGTGATGGAAATGACTTGGCTCAGTCTGCTTGCTTCTTATGTAGACATAAGACCCGTGTTCTTGATTCAGGTTTCTTTACCACATCATCACTGCTGTTTCCAGACCCTTGAACTCTAGGTGGTGTTGCTGCACTTGTGGTACAGAATCAGCAGCTTCACAGCCTTCCCCTTCATTTAGTGTTTCCCGATGGTCTGCTCCCCTGTTCTGCTGCTTGCTTTATACCTTTCAATATTGTAGTGCTGTTTCGAGTTTTTGTTGATTTCATGGTTTTATCACTTTAACAGAATTATATTGTTTATGGGGGAGTCTACTCTAACAAGAAGCTTTTTAAAAAGCAATAATTAAACGTTGAAGGAGTTGGGAGATGTTCAGACATGAATAGTTCATGGCAAGTAGGCAGATTTGGCCATTTGGCACTACTGTTCCTTACACATTGCCATTCTGCTGTCCCTAGAAGATGTGTTTTGTCTTTGTGATCAAAGTCATCACTACACCCATGATCTTGCTTACAGGAAAGAAAATATGGGGAACAACTTACTTTTAAGTAGCATACTCTGAAAAACAAGCACCTTATGGATTGGTTGTAAAATACTCACAGTTCCTTTGCTGGAGAAGCATGCCACCTGTGGAAGCTGAAAGGCGAGACAAGACAGTCTGAAGAGGGCACTGAGCTGTCTGGGCCATAACGTTACATTTGATTACTCCAAAGCCCCTCTCAGACAGAATTGATTTTTGAGCTACCTCACTAAATTTCTAAATCTTGGTTAATAAATGCTTTTATTATTTTAGGGATAAGTCAAAAAGTTGTTTAAGTTAGAATTAAAGAAAAACTTAAAGATTCACTTAGTTTTATTTTATATATATGTGTGTCTTTGCCTACATGCATGTCTGAGAATCAGAAGAGGGCATCAGATCCTCTGAAACAAGTGTCAAACTGTTGGTAGTTGCCATGTGTGTGCTGGAACCCTGGTCCTCTGCAAGAACAGGAAGTGCTCATAGCCACTCTGGGTTCTTATTGTAGGAGTCCTTACTGAGCATCTCTCCAGTCCTTACCTTAGGAATCAGTCAGCTCTTTGCTAATTTCAGAACTTTGCTAATCTGTTTTGGTGGATAAATCAATACCTGGATATTACATAAACAAGATTTATTTCCTCTTTTAGTTAGTGAAAATCAGTTTTTATTTTTCAAGACAGAGATTTGCCTACCTCTGTATTCCTGGCTGTCTTGGAACTTGCTATTGTAGATCAGGTTGGTCTTAAACTCACAGAGATTTGCCTACCTCTGCCTCCCATGTGCTGGGATTAAAGGCATGCACTGCTGTTGCCAACCAAAAAGCAAGTTTAAAACATCTAAATATTTTGTCACCTTCTCATGTTTGCAGAGATACTTGAGTGCAATTTTGGCATTCATGGTTATTAACTAGAATGAAAATATTTTAGTCCAATAGAACATGTACTTGATTCTACTTACATTACAGCAGTCTTAAGTAAGCTGGATTAGACAGGGTTGATATGTGAAGTGATGTCATTATGCTGAGATGGAACTCACCTGTTTATATTATGGTTTCGTTGTGCTCAGTAAGTTTTTTAGGATCTATGAAATGACTGGAACATTTATGACCTTTGAAGATAAAAAAATTATTATCTCATTCTTAAACAAAGTAGTAATTTCTGTGGCATTCCCAGAAACTTGGTGTTGTTTGAGAGGGGTATCTGGTATGCTATTTCTTACAAGTTTTTTTTTTAACATTTGGTGTTATTTATGTGTTATATATGTCTATTTGTCTGTACGAATGTGCTCTGTGTCTCCAGGGGCCCTTGACAGCTAACTGGAGTTACACGTAGCCTTGAACTGTCTGACATGGCTGCTGAGAACTGAACTTGGGTTCTTGTTTTGGAAAAACAGCAAACATTGCTAACCACGGGGTCATCCCTCCAGCCTCATGAAGCCTGCATCTTCCTAAAGTTCTTCTGTAGCTTTGCTCCTAGAGAAACCACATACAAACTTCAGATTTCAAACCGTTCTAATTTTATTTTATCAATTTTATCTTAAATTAGGCCACAGTGTCTTGTTATGACAGGGTCTCCAAACTCGCGCCCTGCTTTACTTCATCTTGTTCATGACTTCACGAAAAATGTTGGTTTGATGATCTGTGGCCATGTGCATATGGTATGTATCAGTTTTGTTTTCTGTAGTAAAACATTCTTTCACTCATTAACCAGGATTGTAAATTACAGACTTTGTAGATTAGAAGTCATTAGACAAATTTGTAGGATTTTTTTAGATGTTTTCTTCAAAATGCTTTTTCCTTTAAGTCACAGTCACAGAGTAGCATTTTTAAACAGATACTTTTTGAGCTGTTGTGATTTGAATCAGGAGTAAGAAAAAAATATCTATAAGTTTTCACCCAAAAAGTAGTGCTTTTTTTATAAAAAATATCATTTTGAATCTTGAAAATAATTGTGAAATGATGCATCACGCGTTGTGCATTGGAGCTGAGGGTTTTTTTTTGGTGGCACCTCTTGGCCAGCTGTGTCAAGAGAAGCTGACTATCTCCTTCCCAGCCATTGAAGGATACTTGTTGAAGTGGATGACAAACTTGTTTT
>LOJH01012361.1:0-25665 GCA_001685095.1 Ellobius talpinus
TAATGGGTTAATATAAGTGATAAGAGCTAATAAGAAGCCAGAGCTAATGGGCCAATCAGCTTTATAACTTATAGAGATCTCTATGTGATTTTCTTTGGGGCTTGCCAGCTGTGGGGTACCGGGTGGGTCAGAAACCCTAACAAGCAGGCCCTGCTCATGTTACAGTTGACAAGTGGAGTTCTCAAATAAAAAAAATTTAAACTAGAAGGCACTACATAAATGCCAAACAATTCTAATGCCTTAAGAATCATTTTCTTTATTAATAAAAAAGATTTATTTAATCTTATAGACAGCAAATTTTTAATGTACCGCTAAGACATTGAGGAAGTAATTTATGACCATATAGTTACTGTGATCACTAGGCAATTATATTTAATATAATGGACTATTTGCTGAGTGTCAACAAAAATCAATCAATCTGTTTTAAAAGACTGAACAGTTTAATCGCATCAAGAATTGCTCACAGCCAATTTAATTCTCTTCTTTAAAAAGGCACTATTTTAAAAGCCTAAATTGTGATAGGACAGCAATACTTATTAAATATTATGCCTAAAAAATCATATTAAAAGTTTGAGTACAAAGGAAACATATTTGGTAAAGTCTATTCTTTATTAGCTGTTATGTTTTGGTGGTTTCGCACCAATGCTTAGCTTTAACTGACACAGCATATGGGTACAAAGTACTTTAACTTCCAAATATTAAACAATGTGACCAATATACAGGAAGCACAACACCAAAAATATTCAGAAAACAAATCAACAACACACTGGTAAATAAAACTGAAGTGGGATTTACCTTACACCATTTATTTATTACTTAAAATTAGTACTAGTTGTAGCAACAACAGCAGCAGCAGCAGTAGTGTGTGTTGGGCACGTGTGTCTGCTATGAAACAATCATCTTTGTACACTGGAAATATGGATTGCTCTCACTGATAATAAAAAGCTGATTGGCAGATATCTAGGTGGGATTTTCTGGGCAGAGAGAATGCTGGGATGAAGGAGGCCAGAAATAGAGGAGTAGCCAGGCAGACACAGAGAGGAAATAGGAGACCAAGATGAAAGAGACACCAGTCTGGTCTACAAGAGCTAGTTCCAGGACACATCCCAAAGCTACAGAGAAACCCTGTCTCGAAAAACCAAAAAAAAAAGAAAGAAAAGAAAGAAAGATGAAAGAATGAAAGAGAAGTAACGTAACATGGCAGAATGTAGATTAATATAAATGGATCAATTTAAAATAAAAGAGTTAGCTAGCAATAAGCTTAAGCTATTGGCCGAGCATTTATAATTAATATTGACTCTGAATGGCTATTTGCAGACGACTGCAGGGCACAGAGAAACTCCACCTACACATGTTTGCCAGGCACACAACTCAGAGGGAAACTTTCAGGAGCTGAGTTTCTTCTTACATCATGGGTCCACAGATCAAACTGTGATTGCCAGGTTTACACACAAGCATTTTTACCCACTGAACCATCTCACCAGCCTTGTTTTTACAAGATCCACCTGTGCAACCTAGGCTGGCCTTGAACTCCTGATCCTTCAGCCTCTGTTTCCTTGGTGCTGAACTAAAAGTATGCTGAAGCACGATTAATAAACTCAGGGACAGATTGGGGTTTAAAAGGATTTGAAAAGCAAACCAGCCAGCCACTGGCTCTTACCTCAACCTCAGTCTGAAATGGTGATGCGGCCTCCAGGAATCTCAGATGGGACTGAGCCTGAGAGCTGTCCCATCCAGTCCACCCCTCTGCCCCTGTCTTATAATCCTCTCTAGTTCTAGGATTAAAGGTATGCACCACTATTGCTTGTTTTCTATGACAAACTAGTGTGGCTACTTGGGAGTAAAGGTGTGTGTCATTGCTGCCTGGTCTGTAAGGGTGGACAGTGTGGCTGTCTTACTTTTCTGACCCTCAGGCAAGCTTTATTTATTAAAATACAAACAAAAGACCACTACAGTGTGTACTCTCATGCCCAGCCTAAAATTTCTTAACTACTGATTGCTAAAAGATTTGACACAAATGAGTTTTGAGCGTCCTTTTAAACCACAAAGTCTTTTGGTCTGAGGCCAAGGTACAGTTACTAATCTCCTGTGTTTTATTCATAACTAATTAATTCACAGAAGTAAAAACTCAAATTAGAAGTTGAAGTCTAGCTTGTGGCAGAATAGGCTTAAATATGAAGGGATCCTATACTCAAGAGGACACTGTACCAAACGGCATCAGATAATTAAAAATGAGCCTAATTTTTAAAAAAATGAAGGAAAACTTTTAGCCTACATTTCTAAATTTGAAACTAGCATGGCATTCAGAAGGGAAAAAAATCTCCAATAAGTATGCTGAAGCTTCTCTTTTCCATATGACAATGACATTAAAAATTATTACCCTAATTGTATAGCTTCTCTGAATGGTGTCCATATCTTTTAATTTAATTTGCAAAAAAATCATCTTTTGAATTACAATGTAGGCACATTAACATTCATATGCATTTTCTCTTTAGAGCATCAACATACAATTTGCAAGCTTATAAAGACTCAAGAAAATCCAGTCAAAGTAAGCTATTTCCCATAGGCCTGCTACACCCTGGGACAGAGTCTTGATTATCTGGAGAAATGGCCGCAGTATAAACCTCCGAAAATTCTCCCTAAACTCCCAAGCAAGCCTGGGAATGATCCTGAGTGAGTGGTAATGAATTGAAATTATGCCCCTGTGCAAGCTATACTTCTCAGCCAAATAGAAGCTTGAAGCAGCTTATTAAATGCAAGATGGTTGTGCTTCAACATCCCAGTCATCCAAACAGGATTTAGGGACATTTGTGAGGAGGAAACAAACAAACAAAACAAGGTCCTAAAGGGCAGCCTATACACTTTCCTGAGATTAGGTGAAGGCAAAGGAGGGAGAAGTTCACCTTACTGCAAATGCAAAGCTGACTGATCTCACAGTCCACACACATTATAACCATGTCTGCAGGGAGGAAGATGGTTAAAGCAAATACAATACCCATGTCCTCCATAAACATAACCCCAAGAGAGTAGTACTTAGAAGTATAAATTATTGATAGAGAGGAAATAGCTACTAAATGTAGTCCTGGGTACCAAACCAAGGGGACTTGTTTCAAATATCCATGGTTACTGGCTTCAAAACGGCATACATCAAATGAAAACTGAGATACAGGAGGTTCAGAATAATTAACTGATAGTGGTTACTGAATAGGCAGGGAAGAAGGTAAGTTAAAATTTCACTTTATTACGTTACTCATGTTACTAAACATGTCGCCTCAGTCCTAAAGAATGCTCTCCTTTGAGCCACAGAGTAACAGGGTAGCGGATCGATTCAATCAAATGTGGATTCAAATCATTAACTTAGGGTGTGTGGAAAGATGGAAGTCAGGGCACCTTCTGGCTAAACACAAAGAAAATGACCCTAGGATCTCACAAAAGATCGTGTATTGACACTGAACTTAGCCAGCAGTGCAGCGGCATGATGGAATGAGTTGGTCTGAAAATCAATAATGCATGGTCTGAATTGAATTCATGGGGTTTGATTCGATAAGAAATTTCTTTTCACAGATTCAAAAGCAAAGGAACTATGAATGAAAGCCAAAAAGAAAAGCCTTTCCAGATGCCAAACGAATTTCTTCACCAGGTGGTGGAGCACCATGTGAACCAGCTGTGCCAAAGCCCACCTGTGCCTAGAAGACAGCCTGGCAGGGCAAGGGTCCACACCATTCACACGAGCAGAGCAGGCTCTTCCAAGAGTGGAGAGTCAGTGGGCAAGGATGAAAGAACTTTCTTGGGAGAAAAAAAAAAAACCATGGCGATACATTCTAGTCTACTCCCCCCTCGGACAATATCAAATAGCTAAGCTAATCCAGATAAAAATCAAATTTAAAAGTAAAGACATTTGCTTTAGTTAATTTTATGTGAATTTCACCTCCGTCTATTCATCTTCTTAAGAAAGACTATCAAAAGAAAATCCTATGAGAGAAAATGCAAACCTCAAAGGCAACCGGTACCCCACTGTTGATGAAGAAACAAATATAACTGATTGCCAGCAATGGTGGGTATTTAGCATGGCTCCTGCTGTGAATTATGGCTTGTACCTTAAACGTTAAGAGCTGCTAATAGTTGTTTCTCTCATCAGCATTATTTTTTTATCACCTGAAGGGATCTGATAAATTGTCTCTATGTGCTAGCTCCAAATTCCAACCTATTAAGTAGTTCTTAAACAACAGTATTAATTATAGGTAACAAGAACAATTATTAAACTAATAGTTCGGAATTGATACTTCTTCTTAGGTCAAGTTCACCAATGGATGTTTTATCTAGTATACGGAATCGGCATTAAACCAAGGTCAAATATTTTGTGCCTTTCGGGGCCAACTGCTTTTACTAAGAGAATAGTTACTGTGAGATGAGTGAAAACTGTCTCTGTGTAAGTTCAGTAACTGCATACCTACTGTGATAAAGGAATGCTTGCCTACTGTGGTAGGAATGCTTGCCTACTGTGGTAGGAATGTTAAGGGCAAACTACAAAGAGACAAGAAGCCAGACTGGCTCACCTGTAGAGAGCCAAAGGGACAAGAATGACTTAAAAGTCAAAACAGCAACAACAAAAACAGGCCAAAGGACTAAGAGGAGGTTGATTGCTCAGGGTCACATGGGGTACATAATGGGAAACAATACTGTTGTGTGATTGGAAGACTACCAGTGTGCACTAAGAGGAGGTGGTCCAAGCTGCTCTGAGATCTCTGGTACCCTGAGAGGACTAATGGAGGAATGAGAAAGCAGAGGCAAAAAGAAAACTTGATGTGCTACTTACATGTGTGCAGTTACAAGGACATGGCTTTGACCATGACCAGCAGTGGAGGCAGAGACAAATGGTTGAGCGCGATACATCGGTGAGACTGAGGGGGTGGCTCAGTTGATAAAGTGTTCCATAATAGCCCGGAATGGAGGATAACAAAGGTTCATTATTTGGGGATAAACTCACAGAAAAGGGTAGCAATCCACAGTCCTCTGTGTGCGCCGGGAACTGGAACCGAATCCAGCAGCCAAGAAACCCTCAAGTGCTTTTCGGCTGCATTCATGAGACCATGCCCAAAGTGGACCAGTATCTTAAAGGCTATTGGCTGAAGGAGTTCCCACAGCAATAAAGTACTTAACATAACAAGAGGACCTGAATTTGGATCCCTAAGAGCCACATGAAAGCTGGGCAGGCATGATCCAGCATAAAGAACCAGAAAATAATGCCTTAGATGTTCAGACAAAATAGGGGCAGAAAATAAGGTAGGTGAGTAAATAAATGACCCAGGCATGCATGAATCACAGGGGTTTGTTTGAGCTATGGCATTCAGAAACATCAGAATGAAATGCCAGGGGAGGAACAGGTAGCAATAAGAGCACAAAGAAAGCAAAGTCAGCTAGGGCTTCCCAGTAGAAGTAGAAGTAGTTGAAAGAATCAGGTAATTGGACTCTTGAAGCAGTATTCTATAGAGATGGATGACAAAATGCTAATGAAGACTCAAAACTACAAGGTCACAGCCACACATTTAAAACCTGCATCAATAACTATCAATATTTGTATAGCTATCAAGACAACACAATACAGAAAGTCATTTCTAGGAAGCTGCACCATTGACAAATGCTCAGCTGTATGAAATATATTTATTGACTCCACAGGAACCACAGATCTGGTAGTTTCTCAACATGTCTGCAACAGAGGTATTTTTGGATGATTATGAACCATCTTTCCAAAACTAGAAGTTATGGCTGATTTGTAGTAACATTTCATAATCATTCAATATTTTATTCTATATCTCGATTTTTTCTGTTACATTATCTGGTGCCCTAATAAATGCACATGAGGAAACAGAAGCCAGACAAGTTGGTCTGTTCCTTACACTACTCCAGGTGGAGCCTTCGATAAGAAGAAACAAAGTGTTCTAATTTGTGCTTTTGGAATTGTGGGGATTCCTAAGAATTCAGATATTGAACGCCAGATCTTATCCTTGTTTGATACCAGGACTTGTTTCTAAATTCTATAATTATCATGAAAATAACTTTCAAGGGGAGAAATAACTTAGGGAAAGTTTGTTTCCAAACTTTACATGAACTCTCAGGATTCACCCACCCTCATATTGAAATCCACCATGCAACAAAGAACACAGGGCATGACTTCACTTTGGAGTTCATTGATAGAAATCATCTGCCCAGCACACAGATGCAAATGGAAATCACAAAGGACCCTGACAACTGTCACCTCTACCAGGCTCCTTTCATGCATTCATTCATTGGTTCGTTCATTCATTTTTTTCTCAAGAATAAGAAATAACACAAAATTATACATCTGAAAAAAAGCTATGATTATTTTATCACTCTGTACTTCGGAAGACTCACCGAGACCAAAACAATGATCTAGTCAGCTGAGACTAAAACCTAATGCTTAGATTCAAAAACTTATCAGAGGGATGAGAGGTGGCCCAGTCTGTGGAGTAATTGCCTTGTAAAAGTGAGGATCTAAGTTAGATCAGTAGAATCCAAGTAACAATTCAGGTGAGCTGGCATGATTGCAATTCCAGTGCTGGGGAGGCAGAGAAAGGCAGAGCCACAGGGCTTGCTGGCCATCCTGCCTAGACTAATCAGTGAGTTCCAGGCCAATGAGAGTCACTGTCTCAAACAATAAGGTAGATGTCCCAAGGAACGATAACTGGGGTTGTCCCCCAGAGTCTATGTACATGCACACATATGGATGTGTACCCCCTATCCCCTGTTGGCAGAGGTTACTCGTTTGTTTTCTGGCCACTCAGACCCAAAATAATCACACAGAAACTATACTAATTGCTTACTGTTTGGCCAATAGCTTAAGCGCATTTCTGGATAACTCTTATATCTTAAATTAACCCATTTCCATTATTTTATATTTTNCCTTCTTTCTCCCAGCATTCAGTTTAGTTTTCCCCCTTAGCTCTACTCTGCCCTGTCACAGGCCAAAGCAGGCGTCTTTATTCATTAACCAATAAAAGCAACACATACAGAAGGACTTCCCACATCATATCCCCACATGCCCACTCACACATGAACACAGACTTACTCACATATGAACATGCATACACATTTACACATAGCACACACACACAAATATTCACTGGAAACTGAAAAAAAATCTGTCATTATTATTTTGCGTATTTAATCTATGGTTGGTAGCTGGTTCTTTTTACTGATGTTCTTTCTGTATTTGCTCTTCCAAGAATCAGACAAATTTTTCCCCATGCTTTACTACTTTAGTTTTACTAAAATATTTGAATTTATGTTACTGTTTTATACTAAGACTATAATTAAATACTTCTCCTAGCACCCTTAGAAAGCAGGCAAAAGGCCTTAATTACTAACATTTTACATAGTCTTCCAGGCTCTCCCTACAGTCATCAAAAAATTAATGATAGGTAATGGGATAAAATTAAACTACCCTCATACAGGTATGAAAATGCTATAATGAAATCGATTTGTACTCATTTGCTTTAACTCGAGATAGCCTAGAATTACCTGAACGAAAGAGAGTCCCAATCATCTTTCCTGGATTGGACAGCTGACAAGTCTGTGAGGGGTCGTCATGATTTGCTAGTTGGTGCAGAATGGCCCAGCCCACTGTGGGTCACACCTTCCCTAATTAGGTAATTACGTACTATATAAGATAGAGTCTGCAGCAAGCAAGGTTCCTCCATGCTTTCTGTTTCAATGCCCTGCCTTAGTTCCTGCCCTGACTTCCATCAAAGATGGACTGTGACCTTGTGTGTGTAAAGTGAAATAAACCCTTCCCTCCCCAACCTGCTTTTGGTCACAGTGTTTTTATCACACCAATAGAAACCAAACTAAAATGCTAATATTTTGTACAAAAACATATACTAATTATGTTTATACATATATAAAAATAGCAAAGCTTTAATATGTTAAAAATAATAAGCAGAGAAAAACCAGGTGGCCAGGCACACACACAATGCTAAAGCAATACTGAAAATATAAAATATAGAAAGCAAAACCTCCTGCTCCATTGTCTCTGATACAACCAGGTGGGACTGGGAGATAACAAACAGACTAATATTTTAGTCTCAGTAGTCATAATAAATAAAATACTGCCATGAGCATTAGAATATGCATATGATTATATATTAAGCATGCATTTACTTTTTATTTTACTGTATGTAACAAATCTTAACCATCATTTTTAAGCTCCTTTCTCGATTTTCTGCTTCTTACCTTCATTAGGACCCTACATAATCCTGTGGCATAAGTTCAGCTTCATGTCAAGCAAAATTTAATTACATTTAGGTGAAAAAATATATAGTGGGCTATGAAAGATAGATTTTGTTATCCCCATTACTATACTAAACCTTATTAAAATGTCATTAAACCTCAAAAATACCAAAAAAAAGCCACTCAACAATATTTCTCTGCTTTTATCATTTAAATCTAGTGTCTTCCAGAGGGCAACAGAGTGTTCTCCCTTTGCTTGCCTGCTAGACAGAAGGCGAGGATACCAAGCACTGTTTTGACTGTGAAACTCACATTTCTGGACAACTATTTTAAGGATGCACTTAGTTTTAAATGAACTCTCAGCTTATGAATTTTATATAAAGATCCAGCAATACTTTCCTGAAGTTCCTTCATAAAACCGTTGGCCAATGCCAGCATTCATAATACATGAGAAACTGATGTCACTCGGGCTCACAGGCAGAACAGAGATCTCTCTAAAAAGTAGCTTGGTTATTTGTTATTATTTAAGTCAAGCAGATGGCTGATGGACAAGGCCAGTATGAAGGTCTCTCTTCCCAGCACTCAGGGTCCAGGCCCTTTCCCCAACCAGCACTTGGACAGACTTTGCTGGGTTTCCATCCCAGATGAAATGGGAAATTGGGGGAAGCCAGGCCTTTTTGTCAAATTTGTCTATTGCTGTGTCTCTAGGCTTTGGAAATGAATCTGAGAACAGATAGACAAATGAAAAAAATTCATCAACCACTGAACAGCGGATCAATGAGTTAACACCCTAATAGATAGGGCTGTCAACTTTCCAACTTCATGTTTATTTTCCTTCTTGGCAAATAACCCAGCCTTGTCCTGCCTTGGGAAATGATGAGGCACAAAGGCACCTGCAGAGACATCTCAAAAGACATTTCAGTGACAAAGTCATTCTCAAAATCCTAGCTGTACCTAAAAGAAAAATAAACACAAAAGATGAAGAAATGAACTCGGGTATGCATGTGTGCATGGATGCCCGTGTGTGTACCTGTCCATCTGTCAGACCAGACCAAACACTGTTCCTCTCTTTGAACAGAGTGAGGGAAGGGA
Organism: Ellobius talpinus; assembly: GCA_001685095.1. NCBI lineage: Eukaryota > Metazoa > Chordata > Mammalia > Rodentia > Cricetidae > Ellobius > Ellobius talpinus. The sequence goes on from LOJH01012361.1 coordinate 9,340, forward strand.
ACGTGGTGGGGGCGGGGGGCAAAGGAAACAGAAAGGTCTCAATTTTCCCTTTATAAGGCCATGACAGAAAACATTACGTATGCTTTTCAGATTTTACCCCAAAGATACCTGAGTCCATAGTCCCCCTTCAACGAAGATGAACCAAACTTAACGAGTCACTTTCATGCTATGCCTCCACATTTTATTCTTAAGAGAATACTGGAAGCCACTTAAATCATTGTCAGCTGGTCTTCATTGGAATGAATTAAGCCTATAATTCTCATAAAATCTTCCCCTCTCTCAGTGCTGGTTTTAGCAAGCCTTACAATGGCCCATCAGCCTTATCGCCTTCAGAAATGGAATATTCCTGCATATTTGGACTTATTACTTATCATATCAAAAGAAATGTTGAACTCTAAAGTGAAATGACAAGACAGCTTCGCTTGAGACCAAGGATGGGGTTGAGTGAATATGAAGAGTAGGCATGGTTATAAAGTAGGGCTGCTTAGCCCCCTTCCCACAACATTGCTTAGTGTAATATAAACAAGAAGCCAGTTCTCCTCTGTGTAACATCACTGCCTGTGGAATCTCCCTAGCAGGAGTCTATCAAGTTTTGTAGCGTTGTGATTTGTAACAATTTCTCACCTTGGATTCCCCACCTCGAGCGAATGCTACTCCAGAAAAACTGGCTGCTTTCCCTTTCAGTACCACAAAGTACCCCCAAAAAATTCCTCCCAGGAAGAGTACCATCAAAATTAAAAATTCAAGTCAAGTGTATTCAATCTCTGTCTTAAGAAGAAAGGAACTTGCTGCCGCTTGGGTCTGATGGAAGTGACTTGTTTAATAAAAATCATTAATTTGTCTAAAAACAACAATAAACAAATATCTCAGAGCAAAGAAAATAGCAATAACCATTGAAAATGCAAGCAAAGAGCAAAATCTGGTCACAAGTCCTGATGTTTACATTAATCTGAGTTCTCCAGAGAGAAAAGAAATCAACAAGATATATACAAATACAGAGAGTTATTTCAAGAAAGTGCTTCACAATCATGAAGGCTCAATAAATCTAAACTGCTGGGTGGGTCAGTAGGCCTTGGAAAAAGTGGAAGCTCCAGGTCAAGCCTACCTACTGGCAGGACTTCTGGGAAGGTCAGACATTTTCTGTTAAGATCTCCAGGTGATTCGAGGATGCCAACCCTACAATAAGAAGTATAATCTACTCATTTAAATATTATACCCATCTTCAATAGATATTTCCATACAAATATGTACTTTGACCCAAGACCTGGGAATCATGGTAGAGTCAAACTGGCATATAAGAGTAAACCATGCTAATTCCTGTGAAGAAAGAAAAAAAAAATGAAGTCAGGGTAGGGGGTATATCATGGCAGTAATGCTTTGTGTTACAAGGCAGTAGAGTTCAGTCCCCTGGCCTAGGGAACTGAACGGTTTCTAGAGGCAAGTGCTATTACTTGGAAACGCAAAACTAGTAGCAAAGGTCACTCCAAGGAGGCTACTTTGTCAGACTTTGTTATTGACCTGGTCTCTGATCTCTGACCTTTTCCATTACACTCATACAGACATAGGACACATTAATCCTTAGCCAGATCATTCTCCAAGATAAATTAATAAGTGTGATGTACATTTACATCATTGTTGGATGAATTTTTGTTATCAGTGTCCACCTCTAAGTGTGACAATTAAGTCTAGGATCTAAACCAGCCATGACAATGTCAGTGAAGCAACAAAGAGCCAAAAGAAGGCATCTATAGTCAGACAACAGGTTTCTACTAGTAAAAGGCTTTTGCAAATTTTAATAAACAGGGTGACAACTACAAGGTAAAAGTTGGCTTGACAGGAAGAGTATTTTCCAACTTTAGTTCCATGATTTAAAAGCTGCTTCATGAAGGATTGGGGATACAGCTTGGTGTTAGAGTGTACTTGCCTAACACTCTCAAGGTCCTGACTGCCACCTCCAACCCCGCCCAAAGGCAACAACTTGGCTCCAGAAGGAAAACATGTTCTGAAACACTGAGACAAAGTTACACACTTGTCATTACTACAAACCTTTCATAACTTTGAAAATATATTCTATATCACATACCTACCAAGGAAGGAATAATGTGTACATTTTGCAAGGGCCTGATGCCACAGAGTCACCTCCCACTACATGGTCTCACCTGGAACACAGTTCGATGAGGATCCGTTTTGTTAAGTATGGGACCAAGAAGACAAGATGGAAAGTAGTTCAGCTCATCATTGTTTCCAGAAGCATGACTTTGAGCACAACATTTACCTTGATGAGTAATTATTAAGACTCCAAATTTGTTTACATGTCCTTCTGGACGGTCAAATGCTGACCACATGTAAGTATTCCACAAATGAGCTTCACCTTAAGAGGAAATGGATCTTCTTCCCCCCATTCATATCAGCTTACATGGCTAAAGGATGGAGGATGAGGCCAAGAACATTGTGTTCTCTCTCTTCCACAGAACGGTCCCTGAGGTTCGGTGGGCAATGTGCTCAAGACAAGTGAGGAATCCTGGATCAGGAGTCATCATGACCTGTCAAATTACTCCAACTACCTTAAGCTCAACCAAAATCTCATTGTTCCTACAAACACACTGGCTTCAAAGAGGAATTCCGGGATGGAAAATCAAGAAAAAAAAATGTGACAACAGGATTTGAAGAAAATTGGTGTTCTAAGCTGAGAAAAATTCAAATTCAAAAAGCACCCTAAGCACTAATATCCATTTCAAAACTGTCTGATGGGACCTGGCAGCAATATGCAGAACAAACGCCACTCTGGTCCATTGGAAATGCAAGCGTTAGCCTCTGATCAATTTGGAAAAAAAGTGTGATGGAGTTTTTTTTTAATATAATAGAAGCCATTCATGCAAACACCAAGTAGATATTTAGTGGAATGAGAAAACGTAAAACTAGAGAAAATATTGAAAATGTCAGTACACTGTGTGGCACTTAAAGAGAGCGCTAGCTAATTTTAATGATTATTTTCTCCTATGATCCTGCCAATATTGCCAGCAACAGACGTTGCTACTGAAAATGGTGATTACTATAGATCCTGGACACCATTCAGCCTGCTCCCTTTTGACATTCCCCTCCCTCTTCCCCCCATTCCCATTGGCTTGTATTAACAACTACATCTGTGCATGAATATGCCACAATCTGAAGCTGTGTTTTCTGTAGAATGATGTCACCCCACAAAAATAACAAAGAAAAGTTGTTATTTTCCAGTGTTAAATGGATCCTTGAATAAAATTGGAGTTCATCTAAGATGAGTGATCATTACATTTTAAGTAAATGTCATACAGTAAGAATTTGTTGCCATGAAGAGTCTAACAAGAAAATGCCTTCAAATTAAAATAGTAAAATATGGAAAATAAAAGCACAAAACCTATCCCATGAGAATTCCCCAAAAGAGAACCACAGCATGAATTTCAACGCCGCTAACCACGTACACAACTCAAAAATTATTCTTCTTAACTCAAAAGAAAAAGCATTTAGAAAGCGGACAGGAAAGATTCCAAATGCGATTCAAATGCTATCTGAAATCCTCATGATTCCTTTTCAACTCCTAAATATCCTAGATATGAGGAAAATCAGTCTGCTTTTATACTAGCTCAATCTAAGAAAAGACCTCGTAGTAATAGTGAGTTTGGTTGCAAGACAAAAAGCTACAAGGCAAAAAGTGGGTTCACACACTGACATTAAGGAACTCTAAGATTAGTTGCAAGGAGGCAAGATTGCATGTAGCCTTTCAAAGCAGAAGCGACACACAAATAGAATACTGATTCATTTCTCAGCCATTTTCTACAAGTAATTGACAGGTTCTCTCTTGCCAAAGCTGATAAGGCAAAATTTACTGGGTCATAATGAAAGAATAATGGAAATAGCCTTGGAATTGGAGTTTTGTGGTCAAGCTGGAAAGGAGAGCTATTGAATACTGCGACCTGACTGGCGAACTGATAGCTACACTGAATCCTTCCATCAGACATGCCTCACTAATTGTCACGTGCCCATGCTGGACACCCGGGCTGCAGCTGCAATGGTACAACAAAGCTTTAGCAGACACATGATAAAATTTCACCACATGTAAAATTAATTTTTGTCACAAATGGTGTACCACACTGTTCTGGATAGAATGATTAGACAATAGTGATGATATTAGTAGGAGCTGTGAGCTGGAACAAATAACCAGGCTCAAAAACCAAGGGGCTCTATCAAGCCAGGGCCAGAGAGAGGGCTGTGTTCACAGAGAACCAGAAAGATGTTTCAGGGCAATAAAGCTTTGTACAATAATAATAGAGAGCCACAGGGGAACCAAAGATTGGCTGCGATGACTGCACTCTTCTGAAAACATTACAGGAGTCTGTACTCAGATAAAATATGTGCAGACATTAATGACTCTGCTTTGTCTTTTAAAAACCATCAAACATGTCACAAACTCTAAAATTCAAAGTTGAGGAACAATCAGAAAATACCCCTTATACTGCACTAGTAGGAAAACAAGAAGTTTTCAAGGAGTAAAGAATGTACTTATGGAAAAATGAGTCACTCATAGAAAGATAGCATGTTAAAAGCCAACAACTGAATTTTTCTAGAGATCTCGTATATTCTTTCCTTAAATTTTTTTAACATGTATTTGTTATGTGTGAGAGGGATGAACACAGGCAGAGGTCTGAGGACCGCTTGTGGGAGTCATTTCCACATTCTAAGATCATACTTAGGTTGAGAAAGCATTTTTTAATATACACAGTACAGTAGGATGCAAGCCATAGCAACAATTATGATGTTCAAATAAAGAAGCATTAAAATGCTTATAAAAATACTTTAAAAGCAAACCAACAAAAAACAACCAGTACTCAAAAAAGCAGAAGGCATTATACAAAATATCATTTCAATGTGTTAAATAAGCTTTATATGTACATAATGAAGAAAGAAAAGAAAGGAGATAAGATGTTGATAGTATTGCTTTATGGTCAGCTTAATTTCTCTGTCTTTCCTGGATTTTTATAAAACAAGTACTTTCTCTTTAATATACCCAGGAACAAAACTGTAAATGCCACTTTTAAAACTAATGAAATCTATTTCAATTTTTCAAACAAAATTAACAGTGTTTTATGTACATATATATATATTCAAAAACTGACATTCTGCTTCTTTGCTACTAAAATACAGAGATGTTTCATGAAAAGCATATTTTAATGTAGTGTGTTCGTGCATGGGTGCATGCATGTGTGTTATGTGTGTGTGCATGTGTGTGTGTGTTTTGTGCATATGGAGATGCATGAGGTATAGGTCCATATGAGGAACACAGGAACAACTCTACGGAACACTGTCCTCTTTTGAGACAGTGTCTTAGCTGGTGGTCAGCAGCTCACCAGTGAAGCTGAGCTTGACTCCCCATCAGTGGGGTCACAAGGACATACCAACTAGCACATCCCTTTTTCATAGGCCCATGTAAAGATGGAACTAGGTCCCTGTCCCTGTCCTTGCAAAGCAAGCTCTTTGCTGAGTGAACCATCAAGCCCCCATCCACGTCAAACTCCAAAACACAATGCTTTGTAGTTTACAGAAACAACAAAAGAGCAAACAGCCAAGGAAGTGCTTTACCCCTCTCACCGTTCTGTTCAAGGTATGTCCAGAAACCTCATTGATCACTCCCTGCCCAGGGCTCCTTTCACTCACTTAGCTGTTTTACCAGCACCCCAAATCTTTAATTAGCTCTCAAAAGATCCAACATTATGAAAAACAGAACCATGGGCCTGGGGTAGCCCAATTGTAACAGGCTTGTCAAGTATGTACAACACCCTGGATTCAATTTCCAGCATAATAAAAATAGCGTAATTAAATAAAACTATGTAGAATTATTTAAATGAGTACCTAGCTCCCTTTTTCTCCTTCCAGAATGAATCACCCACTCATTTCCCCATGTAACAGCTGTTATCAGGAAATAAATGGGGTGGCTGAAGGCTAGTATTTGCTGTCTGACCTTTATTAGAAGTGAAAGCTTTCAACTGTTCTGTACAGTGTAAACAAGATTTTCAGTAGGCTGCAATAAACATTTGTTAATTTTGATTTAATTTAAGGAGCAAAGAGGTTTATCAAGAGCAATTAATCAAGACACAAACTAGATGACAGAAATAAATAAATACATTTTAAAATCCTCCAACATCTCAGTTATTTCTAGGCTGCACTGACATCCCAATTCATTTTTGGAAATCAGTAAAAATGTTCTATTCCCTACCATTTCTAGTTACAAAGCAAGAACAATATTTGAAGTATTATATAATGTAATTTTATACAGCTACGTAGAAAGTGCCAGAAATAATAAGCCATAAAGTAAAATGATTTGAAAGTCCTAACTTTAGAGACTGAGGCAGGAAGATTGCTAGGAGACCAAAGACAGCCTGTGGTCCAGACCAGTTTGGGCCACAGAGTTGAGAGCCTAACTCAAAGAAGAAGGAACATTAGGCTTGGGAAATGATGTAGTACAAAGACATGAAGTCATGAGTTCAGATCCCCAGCTCTCTTCTAAAAGCTGTGTTCAGTGCCACATGTCTGTAACTCCAGAGCTAGGAGGTAGAGGAAAGAATATCCCAAGGGCTTGCTAACCTGTTAAGTTAGCTTCAGTGATCTCCTAGTCCAACAACATTGCTAGTCTAAAACCAATTAATAATAATAATAACAATAAATTTTACTTGATTGAGAAAGACATCCCAGTGTCAAATATTGACCTCTACATGTACTGTCAAAGGCAAACAGCCAAATACACACTTGTATATCCCCCATACACCGCATATATACACATATACCCCCAAAATACACCAGTATATGTACAGAAAAAACCACTTCAGATACAATTCAGTCAAATTATAAAGTAGCTGGCTTAAATAATGTCAGATAAGTGATAAAAGAGAAATAAAACAATGCAAATGTAAATGAGCTTTACAGTCATCTAATCTGAATAAGTTATTCTTTGACAAAGCTGATGTATCTTTCATAAAGATGAGGACTGTCCCAGAGTTTGAGAATTGAATCCTCATACATGGAAAACCATGACATCAATGAGTCAAGGAGTTTGAGAATTGAATCCTCATACATGGAAAACCATGACATCAATGAGTCAAGATGTGTAAGGAAAAGAGTGGGCACTCCTCAGGTCAGCCTCAAGCAGATGTCATCACTTGCAAGAAGGACTTGGAAACCATCTTCAATAGGAATCCAAACCAAACCTTCCCTCAACACTGACTTCTACAGACTGAGTGCTAAAGAAACAGGATTATTTTCTTTCTAAACTCTATGGTAAATCATATCTCATGCTTTGTAAAATTATTGTGCAGGTTTTGTAAAAAGAAAAAAAGTAGAGTTATAAAGTACCTTTCATTTAAATTTGAGTTCAGAGAATGAAAGCTACAGGTCCATTCTGTAAATGTCTATACCAGGTAAACGGAGACATTTTCAAGCGCTGATCATGTATCATTACCTTACTTTGCAATGTATTACAGAGATCCACTGAGGTCCTGTGTGCCAGTCAACAGGAAACCCTGTACCTTATATGTAAACTGACCATCTTCACATATAGTTGGGTTGCTGCTACTTTTCCAACATTTTACCATAAGAACATTCAAGCACACAAAATAGTTGAAAGCCTAGTAAAAGAAACAATCATCAAATGATATCTAGATTTAGTAACAGTTAAATTGTTATCATATATGCTTTATCTAAAAGCTATGTTTAGAACCCCTAGCAAGCCATTTGTGTCAGCTTCTTGGTCAGCTTTCATTTGTTGTCAACAGTTTATCTCAAGGACCTATAAAACTCTACTTCTGATGTAACATATCGTAAAACCCAAAACCAGTCTATATCCTCATCAAAGCAGATGGCCACCAACGGTGTTAATGCAAGTTAGAACAGATAGCTTAATCAATTGACGCTTCTGGTTCCTGGTCTTTTTTTATTTATTTATTATGTATACAATATTCTGTTTGCGTGTATGCCTGAAGGCCAGAAGAGGGCACCAGAAGTCATTACAGATGGTTGTGAGCCACCATGTGGTGGCTGGGAATTGATCTCAGGACCTTTGGAAAAGCAGGCAATGCTCTTAACCACTGAGCCATCTCTCCAGCCCTGGTTCCTGGTCTTTCAAAGAAATGAGGACACTAAGGCCAAGTGTGGTGGCATTCACCTCCAATGTAAGCCCTGGGGAGGCTGAACCAGGAGGATTTGAAGCGAAGCAGAGCTATAACATGTCCCTGTCTCAAAAGTAAAAACGAAACAAACACAAGGCAGAAGGTAGATTTCAAAATATCAAAGTCACCTCTAGTTAATAAAATTTGATCCTTTGAATGCTGTAAGTGAATTCTACCCTTCTTCCCCTTTATAACCCACATGTGGAATTTAAATAAATAAATAAATGCCTGCAAGACACAAGCCAAAAGCACTGCCTTCTTCCTTAGTTAGCCCTCACTCCTGAGAACATCCACCTAGAAGCTCCTATGGCTTTTAAAGTAAGTATGACAAAAAGTAAATAAACAAATAAAGTAAGGATGACCTTTGGCACCAGTAAACCACCGAATCACCTAATTACTTAATGAAATATCGATTCTCAACTACATGTGCAATTTCCTGAAAATTTGGTTCCTATTATGTAATTTCTCCAATCCTTCACTAGCTTCCTATTAAGTTCTGCCCCCTTCGGGATAAGGCATAATGGGTCATTGAGCTTCCATTAGAAGCAATTACTTGGGACGAGAGGCCACATTCCCTTTACTTTACCTCCACTGCACACCACATGAGGATTTTCTACTATAACAGTACACACAAGGAAGCAATGAGGGCTTAGCTTCCAGAACTAATGCAAAACAAGAATCTGTTATCCGTGGCCATTAATTCAAGTTAGTCATCATCCATCAAAATCTCACCCTCAACACAGAAGTTTCAGAAAAGCATCAGAAGGACCAGAATGTTTAATTTTTATTAAAACTCGCAGAAAGTGTTCTTCAAGCCTTCTCTAGCACTCATGAGCATCTGAAATAACGGATGCATAGATTTAAGAAACCACAACTGGCCAGGCTTGGTCACTCTTGCCTGCAATACAAATACTCAGATCTCTGCAAGTTCAAGACCAGTCTAATCTACATAGTAACTCTTGGCCAGTAAGGATTATACAGTTTGACCCCATATCAAAGAAAAAAGAAATGGGGAAAAGAGGAAGAGGAAACAGAAATCACAGTTCATTTTGTGTTGAATGAAGACTTCAACTGCTTAGCCACTGCTCAGAAGACACGATCCTATGTGTGAAGTGATAACTGGTGACTGAGGTGTTTGAAAAACCAGTATGGTTTTACTGGCATTATCCTAATAAGCTCCAGGAAGAATACACCAAACTGGCCATGTTCTACAAGAGACCTGAAGTGCTCAGTAAGCCGAGTGAGCTAAGACAGACACAAATGCTTTGAATCGTGTGTCCTTTCCCTGGTTGCCTACATATTCCATCAGTGACTGGTGGTGAAACCACAGGCAGATAAATATCAGTATTGACATCTGCAGAAAAAAAATCACAGAAAATGTATTAGTTCAATAATTCTTCAGATCTTCCAGGCAAATTCACTAATATTAGGACACCGGCCTAGTGAAATCTTCCCAAAGCTCTATGAGATGATTTGATGAAGGAACTGAGGGTTCATAGGTCATGTGTGCCTTGCATAAGTTCAAGCATCAAATGGGGTTGCTTCACTTAGACCTTCGGATGACAAAGTCCACATTTTCCCCAATATACTTACATTTACTGAACTTTACAACACTAATATGAAAAGTAATTTCTATATAGCTCTATAACATTTATAAAGTTTGAACTTTAGCTATTTTATTTGTTATTAATAATTAAGCTCTAAAGTGTTGAATTCTCATTGGGAAGCAGAGGCAGGGATATTTCTATGAGTTTGAGGCCAGCCTGGTCTTCATCGTGAGTTACAGAACAGTTAGGACTAATAGTAAGATCCCGTCTCAGAAACAAAATGAAAGTACTGACTTCTCTAAACTAAGGCAGTGAGTTTACTATAGACAATTATAAGGGCTTTTTCTCCTCACTTCTCCCTGACACATTGTGAACAAACTCTGAATTCTAATCAGATATTAAAAAAAGGGGAGGGCGGCAGGAAAGATGATTCGGTGGTTAAGAGTATTTGCTGTTCTTTTAGAGGACTGGAGTTGGGTTCTCAACACCCAAATCCATTGGCTTATAAACACCTATAATCCTAAGGGGGACCCAACACCATCTTTTGGCCTCTGTATGGAATGTCACACAGAGTCAGATGTATACATTTTTAAAAATAAATTGAGACAGGCTAAGAAAGCTAGTGACTGCTTCAAGGTGCAAGCACACAGAACATACGAGAGGGCACCTGTTTTAGAAGGAGATAAAAATACTCACAAACCAGATCAGGGTAATGGTTGCAGAATCCTGAAAATATGCATTACTTCTTTAACTGAATAGAGAATTGTACTGAATGCCAACATTATTTCAATAAAGCTATTTTTCCCTAAGATCTATTTTTAACTATATATATATATATATATATATGAGTGTTTGACTGAATGGCAACATTTCAATAAAGTTATTTTCCCCTGATATCTATTTTTTTATTTTATGTATATGAATGTTTGCCTGCATGTGTGTTGTGCACTGCAAGCATGCCTTGTGCTGGATGAGGTCAGAAAAAGCTGTCAGATCCCCTAGAACTGGAGTTACAGACAGTTGTGAGGCTTGGAACTCAAGCCTGGTTCATTGCAAGAGTAGAAAATACGGTTAACTGCTACACCATTTCTCCAGCACATCAATACGGCTATTTTTTTTAAATAAAACTGGCATCAATATACATTGCATTTCTGCTTTATTACATTAATATTCTGGATGTTGTGTTAGTTATTCAATATTTATATATTCTTTCTCAGTGTAAAAGACTTTGCAGTAAGATATGGCCTCTATATCAAGAAACTCATAACTGAAAAGATAAAGGTAGTATTAGGAAAAGTGTTTTATATATATATGTAATGTTATATATATGTAATATATATACAAATGTATGTGGACACACACACATATATGTGTATGTGTATATATAATCATAATTATATGACATAATATATGAATTATATAATTATAAAACTACACAATATAATATGATATTGTTATATAACTTATACATTATACAATTGTGTGGGTATATTACATAATACAGTTTTATGTTATATATACATATATATTATATACATGTATACTATATGATATTGTAGTGATATATATATATATATATATCTGTCTTTATGATATATATCTCAGAAAAAAATCCAAAAAATCCCTGCAAGTTGATCTGCAAAGGATCACTGGTTGTTCAGCCTTGGGTATTTTCTAACCCCACATTCACAGTAGTTGGACTTCAACCATTCTGTAAACCCTAAAGTTTTATAAGTTTATAATTTAAGTTAATAATAGAAACATCCACTTTGAATCCCTAAAAAATAAAAAATAAATCTGCTTGAAATACCATGCCATTGCCTCATCAATTGCCTTAGAGCATTTTGTCATTCTCATACCAGAGTGGCTTACATCCAGAGGAAGGCTGTTTGCTGGAAAGAAGACATTGTAAGGAACTATGTCCTTGTTTTAAATATATAGACATTATGCAATTTTGTTTTCAGAATTCCTTTTCCTATCTGGAGAGGTGGATGGGTTAATAAATTGTTCACCATGCAAGTCTAATCATTTTATGGGGCGAACAGCACTGATGTAAAAAGCCAGTAGCAGAGACAGGTGGATATCTGAGGCTCTCAGGACAGCAAGTCTTGCCAAATTGATGAGCTCTAGGTTCAGTGAGAGCTCTTGTCTCAAAAATAAGGTTGACTGTGCACAGAAGTCAAGCCCTTCTTTCAGTAACTGATGGAGGGAGAAGGGACTGATGGAGCCCAATCTACTGATTTATTAGCAACCAACTGACTCTGAGAGGGACATACAGAATATCCAGTGGTTTGCTCACTGGTGATCCCAACAGGCTCTCACAGTTAATTCCAAACTCAAAGTCACACTAATGACCCTGCTTAAACTCTACGGGTATTAAACAAAAACCAATCTAGTAAATAGGGGGAAATATTTGTAGGTAGGGGTTGGGTTTGTAGGAATAGAGGGGAGAAAGCGTACTGAGCAGAATACAGTGTGGAAATGCATAAAGTTGCAAAAGAACAAACTTTCCTCATTGAAAATATCATTTTAAAAAGATAAGAAATAAAGGATATCTGATGTCAGCTTCTAGCTACCACACATACAAGCACAGCTATGTACATGTACTTAAACATATATGTGCACACAAATACACACAGAGACAAACACACACACACTCCCCAAAACCTAACAATTCCTTTTCAAAAATGTTATCCATGTTCGACTCTCTCTAATATTCACAAGCATTTTCAAAATGGATTAAATTTCAGTGATTTTGGTGAGTCAAACACACAGTTGGAAATCAAATGTCTAGTTTAATATTATAAATATTTTAATGGATAAACTCTGGTAAAGAAATGTGTCAGCCTCCTGGATTCAGTCAACATACTTTTATGTTCTTGGTATTTGCTTGTTCAATTATCTATTCCCAGAATTCTCTGCTTCACTAAAATTCTACCTATTCCTCAAGATCCATATTAGGGGTTTCCTTTTCTCTAAATACTTCTGTCATTTCAGGCAGAATTTCCTGTCTTTAGTTTTCACACACTTTCTCTGTCACATCCCATTTAAGCCCTGTAGTGTTTTGGTCCTTAACATTCCAATCTGGGAGAGAATATCTGGTCTTATACTTAGACAAATGGGGGTGGGGGTTGATCTAACAACTTTATAAAACAGTTTTAATTGATACTTATATCTGAGACCATGTTAAAAACTCAGCATCTTCACTGGGAGTGATCATGATTCTTAGTTAGGGTTTCTATTGCTGTGAAGAGACACCATAACCATGGCAATACTTATAAAGGAAAACATTTAGTTGGGATGGCAGCTTGCAGTTCAGAGGTTCAGTCCATTATTATCATGGTGGGGCATGGCAGCATGCAGGCAGACATGGTGCAAGAGAAGCAGCTGACAGTCCTACATCTCGCAGGCAGCAGGAAGTAGACTGTGTGCCACACTGAGGAAAGCTTGAGCAAAAGAGACCTCAAAGTCCACCCCCAGAACGACACACTTCCTCCAACAAGGCCACACTTACTTCAACTAGGCCACGCCTCCTAATAATGCCTTTGGGGGTCGTTTTCTTTCAACCACCATTGCATGTAAGCATCACCTTACAAGACGGAAATTCGACTCTATGTGTGAGAGCCTTTAAAAGTTTTTTGCTTTTAGTGCAGTTGTTATATTTTACAAATTCTGAAAATAATGAAGATAAGTCCAGTGACTCCAGAGCATGTCCACCAGACAGTAATTTCCTACGACAATGGGAGCAACAAATAAGCATGGCACCACATTTGAGGGCTTGGATAAATTATGGCAAATTGAAGTCACTCAATAGAATTGCATTTATGCCACTGAAGATCACAATGTAAGAAATATTTATTGACACATAGGGGAAAGCATTCACAACATATAAAGACTAAGAGGAAAGCTATAATACAAAGAGGAAGTCACTAGCACAAACAACTGACAACTATACCTGCCTTGCTTACATATCAAACCAAGTCTTGGATATGCCTGTCCCTTTTGCACTGGACAGGGGCACAGGTACCACAATCCTTATAGATTCTGAGCCAAAATACATACTAAAAATGTTCTCAGTCTAAACAAGTTCTTTTGTTCTCTTCCTCTAACTTCTATAAAGTTTACCATTTTATAAATAGAATTTCTCATTTTATAACTTCATAAAATTAACAAGAGCATTTGCTAAAAACCTACCAATAAGAAATCAGACATGGTGGCATATAACTGTAAACCCAGCTCTTAGGAGACAAAGCTGGCAGGATTATTCCAGGAATGAGGCCATCCCAGGCTATGCCAGGCCATCCCAGGCTACACAGTGAGTTCCAGGCCAGTCTGAGCTCCAGGCATTATAGATTATGTAAAATGAGACCATGCCTCAAAATTAATTAATAAATCAAAAAGAGAAGCTAACATTAATAGTACACTTATGCCAAGAAAATGAAACCCAAGGGCTTAGTCAGAAACGTGTGATATCAAATGCATTAATTCTTAAAAATATTGAAAAATGTATTTTGAAAATTATTAGTTCTCTCCATTCTCTTCTAAGTAAACATGTATTCTTCTACAACGAACACAGGCCAAGAGATGTCTTTCCTGGATTTGGTTAAAATAGAACAGATTTTCTTAATAAAATAGTCTAAATCCGTGTCATACAGCTGTATTGTGGGCTTCAAAGATTATAGGCACCAAGGAAACTGCAAAACCAGAGGGACCCTCAAAATAGGGAAATGCATATTCTACAGGACTCGCACCAAAAGACCATTGGTAAAGGGAAGACTTGGCCGGGATTTCCACAAACAGAGCTGTAAACTCCCCCTCTTCAATACTCTTTCCTCATTATCTATACAGAACGGTGGTGCAGGGTAGCCTTGCCTAGGATGCCTAGATATCATCTCAGGAAGTCAGAGTCCACAAAAGAATCTTTTAGAGACGTTCCCTAGGCCATCATGCTGTGGACTTCCTTACTAGGACTTGCGGGTTCCTTTAGTGTTAGAGACAGCCAGGACAGTAACAACACCACACACAGACACATGAGGTTGTGGACAAACTCCCTATGTCATCTCCCTTGATCCATGAATACCCAGCCTGTGGATCTCAAGGTCTCAGTGATAATCAGAGAGATTAATTCTAAGAGAACTGAGATGCAGATCCAGTCAGCGCCTTATCAAGGTGATTCATAAGTGGTCAACGACCAGACCAGAACCATATGAATGCACACTGTCTTATTCTAGCCTAGCAGAAACTCCTTGACTAACTGCAACTCTTCAAAAGGATCTATAATTACTACTAGTAGTAATTACTAAAAGAACTAGTTGTGGCTCTGTTGGGCTGTAATCCTAGTGCTCCAGAAGCTGAGGCAGGAGGATGCTGAGCTTGAGGTCATGTGGGGCTACATATCCACAGAAGGCCTCAAGAAATAAGCTCAGTGGTTAAGGCCACACAGTGCTCTTTTGGGACTGACGGCAGTTTGAGTCCTAGCACCATGTTCATCAGCTCACAACTGCCTGGAACTCCAGCTCCAGGGGATCCAAACCTCTGGCTTCTGAGGGCACCTACACTCATGTACACATCACTCCAGGTGACACACGTAGGTCATATACACCTAAAAATAATAAAAATCAATCCTTTTTAAAATTTTTTAAACAAAACAATCGTAATGTAAAAAGAAAGCCTTTATAAATGCCTGAGAAGAACTGAAGTGGATTGCTGGGATCTATAGGGCCAATGTGCTGCCTCATTGCACAGTGAGCATTTGTATTTGGTACATGAGAATCACTGACTTTCAAAAAAGAGGAACTACCTCACTGAAAAAGGTATACCACAGCTGACTTCTTTCCATTTATCTTTGAAAGGAGCTATTATGTGCCTTAAATATGATGATAAAAAACTACATTTGGGTATGGAGAAGTAGGCTCGGTGAATACATAATTCAATACTTGTGGTATTGTGACTCAAACCAAACTAAATTATGAATCAAAAACCAGAACCAACTATATCAATTTGCATTAAAATGAGCCAATCCATCCTTTGTACGAAGCTGAGAAAGGAATCCATTAGAAAAAAAAAGCATATAGAAACTAGAAACAAAAGAATTCCTTGGCCTTGGATAGCCAAAATTAGAAGCTAAAATAGTTTCAGAACTAATGTAGTTCATTGTTTTTTAACTTCGAGATGAAAACAAGTACTGAGACATCCCCCAAACTGTCAGTAGTAAAACACTTCTAGGCGGTGTGTTTCCTTGCTTGTGTAGTGAGAAGACATGGCAGCAATAACTGAAAGGAAGCCTATCAATGGCTTAGGCTACCTTCTCTTTCTTTCCTTTTGAACTGCGCGGTTCCTGGTAGCTCAGGATAACCCCAGTAACGACCTGAAATGAAATGCAGAGAGATGCTGGATATGGAAACAGAAAAACTGTGAACAGTACCGATTGGATCACATACTGGCCAAGCATCTCCTGCCCTGGTCCTTTACTATGGAGTTACAGGAGCTTTCTCCTCCAGTTGTTAAATGGAACCAATGACAATACTCTTTGCCAGATAGATAGATGGATGGATGGATGGATGGATGGATGGATGGATGGATGGATG
>LOJH01012362.1:10025-21560 GCA_001685095.1 Ellobius talpinus
TCAAGAACAACAGAAATGGCATCCTCTAGAAAACAGCTCAAGACGGCTTTTCAAGAACAGAAACGGCATCCTCTAGAAAACAACTCAAGCGTGTAGACCTCTACCCATCATCTGTGCTAATACATGAGTTGGGGCTTGCATCAGACTGTGGCTATATGGAAAGTTATACGCCTGGGTTATAGATCGAAGAAATACACAGTAAAAACCCACAAACAGAAAAGCTGTTAGTAATGAGTCTAGAAAGGTTAAATAATAAAGAAAAGACACTACAGAATGGGGTTGGGAGCTCTGGTTGCTGTTCCAGGCAATATTATTAGTGACTGTGTACCATTGTTCTACAATGATAAAATCTAGTTTTCTGACCTTCAGAAAACACTTCCAGACTTACACCCTCCTTTGTACAGTACATATATATATAAAACTTGGTTTCCATCTTCTTTTGCTATTCTTATATCTTATTTAACCCATCATCTAGCTTTAAAAATGACGTGCAAGGTCCCAGGGTCTGGTCTTCAGCACCAAAACCAAAAAGGCCAACCAACCAAAAGCCATATAGCTTATCAGCTTAATTTCCCATATGAATACAGCTGAAATTAGAAAATTCTCAAATTGTTAATAATTATAACTATAGCTATTGTGTATAATCTGTATGCATAACTATAGAAACAATTTGATTTTTATTGATTTTTTTGAGACACAGTATCATGAGAATCATGAGCATAAGAGGTGCTAGTAATGGACCCAGGCTTCACGCATGATCCGTAAGCACTCTTCCAAGTGAGCTATGAGTTACTGCTGTGTGATCCCAGTCATCTCAAAACAACAGCGTTCTATTCAGCTCTCACTCTTGGACATGACTACAGAAAGGAGGGGTGTGTCTGAATGCAGTGGTTGTGGGACTGGCCAAGGGAAGTCCTGTTCACTGTGCAGAGACACGAACACTATAAAGTTAACCTGCTGTCATTTCCTCAAGACCCAAATTTATGTTTTCCAATTTTCTGCTTCTTTCAAATCCCTTCAACCAATCGCAGCTCTGTGATCATGAGTGTCAGGGCTGAGCAGCCTGAATTAGAGCGGAAGCAGGCTCAGCTAGCAAGGTCTGTGCTGCCACAGCGCCTGTTTGGACACCAGCCCCTCCTCAGGTAACTTGAGGCCAGACTACTGTGATAGCTCTCCTACCCAGAATCTACTGTTGAACCACTGCTGGCCACTAGTATTATGATATTATGTACCCATCAATTTTGATCTATGATCTAACCTTAATGCATAAAATTTTATAATCAACTAAAGTTGTAACAAGAAATAGAGTCGGGAGTTACAACAGAATCTATCACTTCGTCTGCACATGGAAAGGTCAGACCAACAACCACCCACCAGGATGACAAGCCTTCTTTAGTGCTGGGAGCAAGCAAAGGGGACGACACTTCGAGCATGGGTCATCTTACACCAAATGACACAAAACATGGTAGCCACGCATGTAAAGGAGTAACTATGTACACACACACACTGGGAGATGACATGGGGCCTGGCTAATTCCTCAGCACACCCCCTAACCCAGCCGACCCCCAAGGACTTGCCTTTGAAGTGATTTAACAACAACTGCATCTTTTGCTCATGCTCCTTCTGCTGGAGGGTCAGTCTCCGGTCACACTGCAGCTGCAGTTGCTCCAGGGCAGACGCTAACTCGTGAATCAGAGTACCCTGCTCCAGAACCTTCATCTTCATCTCCTTATTCTGCAACCGTTGTTTGCGGTCAGCTTCTCGCAAATCAATCACCTATCAAAGACGGTTTTTGACCTTTTAAGAAGGTATCTTACATAGTCTGACACAATAGATTAGTCTAGTTTTCTTGGACTACATGAAGTTGGAGCTACTTAGCCTCAGTAAGATCTTAAGTGCCTTTTAAAGGTGTAGGCTACATGGCAAATGCTTTAAAACATAACTAGAAAAATAGCCTAACAACCTTTTGAATTTGTTGGAATTCTGAATTGGTAATATTTTCATTTTCAACATAATATTGCCCTAATAGTTGCCCTTATAAAACTTATTAGATAAGATCTCTGAGTTCAGATTTTATAATTCTCTTTCTTGCTTGCTTTTTCTTTTGGAGACATGGTTTTTGCTATATAGTCCTGGCTGGACTCGAACTTGCCTCTTAAGTGCTAGGAATATATAGTCACGTGCCAGCATGCCTGGCTATAATTCTGTAACTCTGTCCCTCTAGTCCGCATGGATATTGGGGATGCTTTTATTCTTGCAGCATCCACTCTGTCCTAAGTTACAGAGTATTCTGGCCTGAAGCACAGAGGTTCCACTTCAGGCCATGCGTGTGTCTGTTGTGGTCCTGCTGTGCCATAGGAAGCACAGCACCATGGACAATCTCTGTGCAGTAGATCCTGACAGGACTCTCAAATGACCACCACAAAACAACACCCACTCCACACAGTGGCCTTGGCTGAGCCCTCAGGATGCTACCAGAGACTCTGTCTCTAAGCCTAGGCCACCTACTCCTGACACAGTCTCGGGAGACTGACTAATATTTTCACTCAGTTGTTTCGAGACGGTCTCACTGTGTAGCCCTGGCTGCCCTGGACTTACTCTGTAAACCAGGCTGGCCTCGAACTCACAGATCCACCTGCCTCTGCCTCCCGAGTGCTGGGATTAAAGGTGTGCGCCACTATGCTGAGCTTTGCATTCACTTTCTATTTTACACAACTACACCTTGAAAAAGTATTTGTCTTACTTTGTATCAACTGTTGGATATTCTCACTAATTCAATATATTTTTAGGGAAAAATGGTACATATTTTAAATGAAAAAATAATAGAGAAAATAAGAATATAGTTCTCAGTGATACAACGTATCCCAGTATCAGAAAACTGCCAGCTCTGTAAGATAACCTGATTAAGCAATCCAGATTAATAAAACCTGCTACTGTCACGGCCATCAGAGCACCACTTCGTCTCCAGTCAACTCAGACATCACGGTCGGAATCACACCAGGTTCCTAATCACAGCAGTGGAGGAGAGACAACCTGCAGGACCCTAGACTTCATAAGCATTTATGTTTAGAAGCAAGAAATAAGGAAGTATATAAATTAATTTGTCTAAAAAAGACCTCCTATCAAGGGAACTTCAGTTTTAACCACCTCACAAAGTTAGGTTTATTTGGATAATTCACAAACCTTTCTGAAAGCGCTCAGTACCATAAAGAACAACAGTGTTTAAGGTTAGTCAAACTGCCAGCTCTTCCAGCCCGGCCCTTTTAGTTCAGTATAAATGAGGGTACCCTGACCCTCTTTTGTAAGAAAAGTATTGTTCCTTGGACACATACCTTTTTAAAATATTTGAAAAGAATAGCTCTGATCTCGGTAAGGTTGAGGCAAACTAGTTTCCCCACCACATCTGCCTCACTCTGAGAGAGAGTCTGGAATGATGCTCTAAGTGAGTTCTGGCGACTCTGGATGCTTTCGTTCTTGAATTCAATTGCGGCTTCCAAAGCTTCTATTCCTTCTTCAAGTTGGAAAAGAAGATGTTCTTCCTAGGGACCACAGAGAGCATTTATCTTAAGAAAAGTTATAGCCTGAACTCTGTCGTATGCTTACCTCGGGTCTTACCATGTGATAGAGTCTCCATCTAAGGGACTATTCCCTGACTCTCCCCATAGGATGGGTCACTTGTCAGTGTATAACAGAGATGTCAAATCTTCACCACAAACATTACATAACAAAATGGAAGAAACAAAAGCTAAGTGGGTTCCATGATGTTCCAAGGCTACGCAGCAAACATTGACTACCTAATCCAGAGGATACACCTGAACATGATCTCAGCTCACAGGATCTGCAATACTGACATCTCCCTCCATAGTCCTCAAGTGCATTTAAATGTAGAATCCCCACTGATGATGGGAGTACTGTTGTACCTCCAAAGACCTGGCAAAGCAGACAGTGCTAGGTCAGGAGGAGGGGACATTGCACTGGGAGCCAGCGGCTGAAAACTAGCAACTAGGAAGAAAAGGAGCAGAGGTGACAGAGTAGTCAGGACTCAGGACTGGGACACCTCATAGGATTCCTATGAAATAAACCAGCTGTAGAAGCATATGCCTAAAACTCCAGCACTTGGAAGGCTGAGGCAGGGGAATCATGAGTTCAAGATCTGTTTTAACCCCCTTCCGAGAAAAAAAACCAAAACTCTCCTATGCAATGTTATTTTAAATGGTGGCAACATAGCATCAGATAATACACAGCGTGTGTCAGAACAGAAAACCAGCTTTTGAGTTGTCCAGATTAAGGCTATCCGGAAGGAAGGAGGGGAACTCGGATCCCTGGTGACTGAGAGGTGGCTGTCTCTGTGTCCTGTGTCTGCACTGAGGTCCCCGGAGCAAGCTTCTCCAGGAAGACGGCTTTGCCCACACGCACATCTGCTCAGCACAGTATTTATCACATGGTATAAACTGTTTGTTGGACTTAATGAAAATTTAAAATTTTCATATGTCTGATTATTTTTTCCACCTCTCCTGAGGGTTTTTCAGTGACTCGCAGACCTCCTTTTCTCAGCTGGAGAATCAGATAGCGACCTCATCCAGCAGGAAGTTGAGCACTCACTTTAAAAGGCCATCTTATTAAATCTTCTGGGAGAATGATTTGGGGAAAACATTCAATTGCCATTTCTCTGGGCTAACCATCCTTTGATTATATAATAATTGTTCCAAAATAAACAAAATGATATTTGAGAGATTAATTTTTACAATGTTGAAATTAGGTATATCTGCGTACTGTTTGTGCACGAGAGTGCAGGTGCCCTGCAGAATCCAGACGAGGATACTGGAGGATACTGACTGGACTGGAGCTGGAGTTACAGGCAGCTTGCAAGCTGCCCAGAGTGGATGCGGGAACTGAACCCAGGTTCTAGTTACTGAAGCCATCTTTTCAGCCCCAACAATCACATTTTTCAGAAGAAAGAAAACCACCTCAAATACTTCTGAGAGGTTCTTAGGTGAATGAAGAAAAGGAACCTAGAAATAGAAGTGAGTTATCTAAAGAGAACAGTCTGACTTTTTAATTGATACTCAGATTATATTTTATCACAAATAAATATCAAAGGCGTGCTGAGAACTATTTAGCATAATTTTAGTTTTCATAGTTTTGGATATAAGTTAAGGAATGGCTAAGAAAACATGATGTATTATAACTATGGAATCCTGAGGACTACCAACTCCAAATAATTGCTGCCCACAGGCCAATGACATGGCTCAGTGGGTAAAGGCTTTTGCTGCCAAGCCTGACTAGTAAAGCTTGTTCTCTGGAATCCACATGACAGAAGTAAAGAACCAACTCCCCAGTTGTCCACTGACCTCCATACATGCGGAATGGCATACATGCATGTACACGCATACACGTGTAAGTGTATACATTCACGTGCACACACACACCCCACATGAAACTTTAAAAGAGTGAAGAGGTGAAAATACAATGACTACCACCCACGGATGTGGGTCCCTCTAACTCAAGGTAAGTGGCCGTGGTAAACTGTCACAGCACACACTTTTAAACTCTCATCTGAACTGAAGATGTTGATAAAGATTCTGAGGGAGCAGGTCTGGGTGAGTCCTAAGGATCTGCTTTTCTAATAGGCTTCCCTGAGAACAAGGGCCTAAAGAAGTAGTCTCTAAATGCTTTAAACACTCTCAATCAAGAAGTAAAACAAAAGACTAACAGAAGTTTTCATGCGAGTATTGTGTTATATGTACATTTGGGAAGAAAGAATGTTTAGACATAAAAGAAGGAACTGAAATTTAAAAGGCAGAATAGACATAAAGGTTACTGTATTTTCTTCCTGTACACCACTTACTAGAGAACAGCTCTGAATTATTAGCAAACTTCCGCGTTCATCTTGTCATCTCCAGAAACATGGTAGCTATGCAAAGCATTAACTTAATAAGCCTCGTACAG
This sequence comes from Ellobius talpinus, assembly GCA_001685095.1. Lineage (NCBI taxonomy): Eukaryota > Metazoa > Chordata > Mammalia > Rodentia > Cricetidae > Ellobius > Ellobius talpinus. The sequence goes on from LOJH01012362.1 coordinate 15,975, forward strand.
AAAAATGAAAACGAAGCATCTTTTTAAATCTTGAGCAAGATAAAAAAAACCTGACAGCCTACAAGTGGGGAGTAGAACAATGGTCAGCAGAAACTATAAGTGGGGAGGATGGTGAGAGGTTAGAGGTTAGCTGGCACCCCGAAACAGACAGATCTAGTTCTCATGTTCCCGCGAGTCACTTGAGAGGGGCATCTTAAGCAGGGGTTTCTGAGACAAGGCCGACCTGGGGATAGACCTGTGTGGGACTGTCTTGACGGCTGACATGTCTGGGCTGTCTACAAAGCAAGCGGAGCACCAGCCTGCACACATGGCAGCAAGCAGTGCTCCTGCATCTCTCTGTTTCAAGTTCTTTCTTATGCTCCTGTCCTGACTTCCCTGAGTGAAGGGCTGTGACCTGTGAGCTGAATCACCTTTCCTTCCCGGAGCTGCTTCACTCAGAGGGCTTTACCAGAGCGGCAGAAAGGAAGCTAGCACAGAGACTGGCAGCAAATGAGAGCTGCTGCAATGGACCTGACCACAGTTTACAGAAGGATGTAGAAGACCTCAAACTGAGGGCTAAAAAGCTGCTGGGTGCTCAGAGCTTTTAAAACATTGTGGGCGAGGAAGATAAAAAAGCTAAGAGAAACAGATGCTGGAGGCCTGGGATGGGCAGGTCGGCGGGAACTGGGGTGGGGCCGTGGTGAGGCATGGAGCAAGACTGACCCCATAGATCGGCTGGGGCTGAGGATCACTACACTAAACGAAGTGCGTCCCATTGAGGCAGCAGGGAAGCATCTGCTCAGGGTCAGCACACAGAAGCTGGGGTCCGAGGGGGCCAATGCTATGTCTCACACTGGTAGCCAAACTCAGCAATTTATAAAAGTTCCCACAAAGCATGAGAGATGCAAGATTGCAGGAATCAGAGAGCCTGGTGCCATGTGGCAGGGACAAAAAGACCCATCGGTGAACGCGCGTCCCCGGTTGTACTGGAGAACATTAAGAGATGCCTGGACTGTGAACATCTGGCAAGGACAGTGGCAGGTGTACAGGGAGCGGGCACAAGCTGCAAGTCACGCTGTGTACTACGGATGGCAGAGATGAGTGAGACTGTTCAGCCTTTTGGAGCTGGAAAGCGGCAGTGAGGGATTCCCAGGCCCCAGATGCTGAGCTATGGGATCTGGGTTTACACTGCTGATTGTCTATCCACCCCAGCTCTCTCCTGCAGGGCTAGGAAAGTATGTAACTTTATTCTGCAGCAGCCCAGAGTTAAGGGACATTGGACTTCGTATTTTCATTTATATGTATGCCACATGTGTGCAGGTACTTACAGAGGGCAGATGATTACATGAGTTCCCCTGGAGCTGGAGTTACAAGTGATGGTGAGCCACCTGAAATGGGTGCTGGAACTCCAGTCCTCTGGGTAAGCAGCCAGTACTCTTAACCACTGAGCCATCTCTCCAGCCCTAAGAAACTTTGAACTCCTTTTTTTTCATTTTTGTTTTGTTTTGTTTGAGACAGGGTTTCTCTGTGTAGCCCTGGCTGTCCTGGAANGATCTGCCTGCCTCTGCCTCCCGAGTGCTGGGAATAAAGGCATGTGCCACCACCACCCAGTCTCAAATATGTAAATTTAATTTTTGTATTTCATCAAAAAATGGAAGTGTTCTGTTTCCAATGAATTGTTGGGCAATCTGCTACTAAAATGATCTAATGTCTATCATTTCTTGTAAACAATATAATTAGAAAAATAATGACTGTAAAAAGAGAAAATAATTTGAAGCAATTTAAAAACATCAAAATTGCAAGCTATCCCATACCTATTCATGTCCTGATCACTTTAGAATCTCCTTCTGATAATGCGCCACTGGCGACCTATTGAGAGTGTTGACCTTGGCTTTAGAACACAGCAGTGAGAGCAAAGGCACTTCCATACTACACCAAAGAAAGCCAGAGAAGCTTGCAAGGCTCAGTGGAACCCAGCTGGGTTCCACCTGGGATAGACTGTTCAGGGAGTGTTGCCAATGTTCTGCCACAGAATTCCACAGGGAACAGAAGCCATTTCCTGTGAGAGCGACCTCACGTGTTGCTGGCCTTGACTTGTAGCCATCCGTCCACCCTGGCCTCCCAAGTGCTAGGATGTGGGTATGTACTAACTACCACAGCTTCACTGTCTACTAGCAATGGGCTCTGCCCTCTGCAAACAGGTTTCTCACTTCTGGCTGCTCTACCTCGTAATGGCCCGATCAAAACATTCACCATGTTTTTCAAAACCCAACTTACGGTTGCAATCCCCCACAGCAGCGCTGACACAGCTTTCCCCGGATGACCTCTGCACTACTTTGTGTAGATAATGAAACTATAGCTTTACTACGGCACCCACAATTGTCTGTTTAATGTTCTTTAGGGATTCAGTTTCTAATATATCCATCTTCCCCATGAGAATATGGATTCTCAGGAGAAACACACCCTAGCAGTTGGCTTGCTTTGCTTTCCTCTACATGTTTTCCTAGTAGCGGTCCTGGGCAGACAGAATTCCTTAAAGCTTGCTGTGTTTAGGTGCTTATCTGAAAGTTTGGAGCTCTGGGGGCTCTAAGTCATAAAATAGTGAACAGATGTGTGGAAAGTCCCTTCAGCTGACAGACTGCTGTCTAAGGTAGCCTGAATTCCCTTCATCAGTTCATTCAACACTGGATTTACAGGAGACTTACATGGTACCCTTCCCGCTGTTTCGTCAGGAGCCCCTCTAATGCTCCCCTCTTGCCCAGGCTAACACATAAGGCACAGGCTCCTGAAGTTCACCTTCTTTCGGCAGCTGCCCTTGCTTTGACAATGATAGGCCATAACGATAAATATTCGGAGAGAAGTTTCAGGGCATTGGGATCATTTTCCACTGAAATAAAACAGGTTCTAAAGGACTAAGTCTGGGGTAATTTGACAGCCAATGAATGAATCAAGTCTTACATTAAAAAAAAAAAGAAAACAGCAAGGGTGGTAACGGTGCATGCTTTTAATCCTAGTATTTGGCAGGCAGAGGCAGGTGGATCTCGAGTTCAAGGCTAATTCCAGGATAACCAGGGCTGCACAAAGAAACCCTGTCTCAAAAAACCAAAACCAGATGGGAAGAGCTATATGCCCTCTCAGATAAAAACTGTAACTGGAAGGTATCTTATTGGAATTTGTATTTTCATTTGAATGGTGGAGAGTTTTCTCTGAAAAACCAGCCCTTTCTCAGTCACGTTTCTATAGAAAGAATTAACTCTCAATGTCATAGGCATGTTTTATGTAGTGAACTACCTAGCAATGTTACCAAAGACACCCAGGTGACAGATGAGTGGAGGGCCAAGCCTGACCTTTGAGTCCCACAAGGTAAGAAGGGGAGAGCTGACTCATCCATTTTGTCCTGACCCCACAACACACCATGTTTTGTGCACATGGGCACATGCCTCAAAATGTGAAAAAGGAAAAACAGGTTATGCACTCTCCTTGAAAGACGAATGGGAGAGGCTTTCCTGTGATCGGTGATTTCACATGAGAATCAGCTGAGGAGGCACGCACAAGGGATGTTGAGTATTGGTTCCCTAGTGCCACACTCAAGGGACCTATTGGTTCCCTAGTGCCTGAGGCCACGCTCAAGGGATGTATTGATTCTCTAGTGCCTGGCAGTCCAGGAGGGACCATGCCGAATGCCATTCTGTGAGGACATCTGTCTCTCACCAAGCACGGCTTATAGTACCACACAGATGCCAGATGAACTCATTAGCTGACACAGTCAGAACGGTTTATCAGGTTTATGATCACGTGACCCACATCACTTGTCATAGGACAGCTCCAGCTCCAAGGAGTACTGACTTACTTTGGGGGACAGCACTCTGCCACTCTGAAGCTTCTCATCCACACTGTCTCTTTGTCGCTGGAGCTGATCTTTTTCTTTCTGGAGAGCCTGAACCTGTTCTGAGATCTTTATTTTCTCCTCAGCTGTGCAGCTCTCAAGTTGCAAACTTTTCTCCGACAACTCTTGCTCCAACGAGTTCAGGCGATCTGATATTTTCAGACAATCTGTGCTTAAGTCCTAAAAGACACAACCCACCAGTAGAAAGAGAGTTACAAGAAATTCAGATAGCTTAGAAAACAGAAAAAAAACATCAATAAGATACTAAATGGTTCTATTTTTATTTTTTATTTTCCTCCATAAACTTTCTCAAGGGATCCATTAACTAAAATCTTAAATTTAATGGTTCTTTAAAGATATATAGGTTTGAAGTATGAAGTTATGGGGGCCAGGGAGGTGGCTCAGTCAAAAGCACTGGCTGCTCAGGCAGGATGGCCTTTCAGTTCCCAGCATTCATAAGACAGTTAACAATGTAAGCAGTCCCAGGGAATCCGGCGCCCTCTTCTGGCCTCCTTGGGCACTGCACACATATAGTGCACTATACATGTAGGCAAAACACTGACTCATTAAAAAAAATCAAAAGTTTTGAGAGGCGGCATTTTTCTTTTTATTATTTTATTCCTTAGCTCATTACATGGTAAGACTGTTACAGTTTCTTAAGATGTTAATATTTGGTGTGTTTCGGAATACTTTTTATTCTTATTTCATTATGGTCAGAAAATATAAGAATCTGGTCAGATTTGTGGAGATGTCCATTATTAGAATAATTTGTAAAGATATTGTATTATATACTTCCATATGGTTTCTAACATACACATAAACTATCATAAGGTTTAACATATAGCAATAAGCAGAACCATGTGCCCAAATAAACCTCCTTAATTCCTTTTAGTTGGTTCTTCTGGTATTCTGCCCTATGTGTAAACAACCAACTTTAGATGCTGTGTAAAGCACAGGGTAAGAATTTAGCACTCACACCTACCCTTCTCTGCATGCCATCCCTCTATTTTCCCACTAAAAGTCATAGTACAGCTTTTAGTTAAATCAATATTCACTTACCTCATTATGAACTTGTGACTATTATCCATAGCTAATATATCTGTAAAAAATGATCATACTTCCACCTGATATATCTATTTCGTACCGTATAACTAATTCTAGCATGTGAGCTTTGGGGATCAAACTGAACTGGCAGCCACCCCCACCCACTGAGCCGTTTCAGCCTGTTCTTTTCTTGAATGCCCACGCTGAGTAATGTCTGCAGACCCTGGATCCTTCTTCATATGTGAAGCGCATGCTCCTCCAGCAGCTCCCTGAGGCAGGAGACACTCTATGGAAGATGCTCTACCTTCACACTAATTAGGCCTTTGGACTAAGAAGAGGATTTTCAGTTGAAATCATTTTCCTCATGAATCTGAAGGCTGCTTCAGACCTTCTGAGTCCCAGTGAAGAAAGCAGAGAAGCCAGTGCCATTCTGGCTCCTGAGATTGACAAGTGACTAGTTTTCTAGTTGGGGTACTGAAGATTGGTTTCTCCTCAGTTCACCTAACCCTTCCACAAGGCTTTGCTTTGAACACTTTTGGGCTGGGCCCTTGATGGGCTTTTATGTAAGTCTAAAATATCATATTATGTTGGGAACCTTTTCTTTTTAAGATCTATTTATTTTTCGCCTTTAATCCCAGCACTTGGGAGGCAGAAGCAGGCGGATCTCTGTGAGTTCG
>LOJH01012363.1:883-14756 GCA_001685095.1 Ellobius talpinus
GTGTGTGTGTGTGTGTGTGTGCATGTTTTATTTTTGAGATAGGGTCCCTTCTCTTTTCCGGAAGCGTTTCTGAAATGCAGTGCCTAGCAGGGGCTCATCAGCAAAGATGGCCCCAGGGCCAATGTGATAGTTACACATTCTGAAAAAAGGTGAACGATTTTCTACAGTCTGAAGACAAACTCGAGTATTATCACTGCCTGTTTTAATGTGACGCTGTGGTTCAGAGCTATGAAAGGACCCAGGTGGTAGCAAGGTGACCCTGGATGCCAGGGTTATACCCTAAACAGCTGTCTGTTGCCTTTAGCCAAGGTACCTGCTGGGACCCTGCCTGTTCTCTGGAACATAAACTAGGGCTGAAGGTTCCTAACACCTCCTCAGGCAAGTCCAGGTTTGGGGATTTTTTTTTCCTGATAGTTCCTGAACGGAGTTCTTTCAGCCCACAGGCCCAGCCTTGTGCTCATCCTGTAGTCTCCAGCGTCTTGCCTCAGGAAACTGCTAACCTCTGTCAGCTCTGCTCCCACACACCAAAGAGGTAGAAAACAGCCACATTTTCTTCCACCCTCATCCCAACCCCTCCCAATGCCTCCTCACCCGGCCAAGGCACAGTGCCGCAGCTTCTCTAGCCCGGGCTGTGTTGGCACATGCCACCGGCTGACTTCAACAGAGACAGTTCACTTTCGCCCCCTTCAGGCTCCTTTCAAGCCCCCCACCTTTCTCTTTCTCTCTGTGTGTCTCCTTCTCTCTTGTACTCCTGTTTTTCTTTTCCTATTTCTCTGTTTTCCAAGGTTCCTCTTAGTTCGTGCGTATTCTTTCCCACAGAAATACTCAAATACCCTTATGTGAGCCCACAAAGCTCTTCCCACTCCTGCTCTCTTCCGGGATGGTCTACCTTGGAGAACACTCTCTGCTTGGCTAAAGAAAGGTCCCAGTATGTGTGCATGCTCACATTCACGCACACTCAGAGAGGAAAGGGAATGGAGGGAGAGAAAATTTGATTACTTACATTAAAAACAGTCTGCTCATTACACACAGTGGTGCGTATCTGTACCCTCAGGGTGCAGAGGCAAGAGGATTGTGAGTTCCAGGTGTCAGGTCCAAACGAAACTCCATTTCTTCAAAGTCTGGTAGTTCATTCCTCAGGAACTTGCGAAGCTTGTTCCCTCCACCAAAAGGACTGGTTTTCCTTATCATTGGCAGAAGAAACAAATGGCTGCCTGTGGAACCTACCAGCATACCAAAGCACATGCTGGCCTCCAGGCTCCCTCAGGATCACAGTAACTATTACTTATTTCAAAGCCCATGCAGGCATCTTGGTTCTTCTCAGCCCTTCTCACTTCCTCCATACCCTAAATTCTCCAGCTCAGGGCTTCCTTCCCCCACCTATTCATTCTCCTTCTACCCCTGCTACTTTAGATATTTCTTTCTTTTGCCTAATTTCTCTTTGTCTTCCTTCCTCTGCCTCCCTCCCCGACACCTCTCTGCTCCTAGTCTTTCCTGGACAGGTCCAGTCAGCTGGCCATGCTTACTCTACCACTTTCTCTTTCTGCTCTAGACTCTTCCAGATGCCTCTGGTTGCTCTCATATCTTCCAAAACAAAAACAAAATAACAAAACAAAACCCTTTCCCCTTAACCATACCATGGAGTAGTTATGTGGCCAGTTCATGCACTGGCCAACACGGTATCACTACAAGGCAAGACCCTGTCTCCAAAAGCAAAACAAACAAAGAAACAAAAAAAAACATTATGCAGGTTTGTTGGCACATGCATTTAATCCCAGCACTCAGGTGGTAGAGGAAGATTTTGAGTCCAGCCTGATTTACATAGTAAGTTCCAGGTCAAGCCAATCTACACAGTGAAATTCTATTTTAAAACAAACAAACAAATAAATAAGTAAATAAATAAAATCTAAACACTGAATAAATAACTACAGTTCATGTATAATCTTGGTTTCAGGCTCCTCAAATACAAACAAACAAACAAACACAGATGCTCTGAGACAGCAAAGATGCCTCAGTCTGTAATGTGTTTGCCATGCAGACATGAAGACCTGAGTTCAAACTCCAGAACCCACGTTTAAAAGCCAGGTGGAGAGGAGTGCTGGCAGGGGAGAGACAGGAGGGTTCCTGGGGGACTGCTGGCCAGCCAGCTTAGCATCATGGGTGAGTCCAAGATTTTGTGAGAGACTATGTCAAATAAGCAAGGTAGATGGTATCAATGTTACCCTCTGATACACACATGCACACACACACACACACACACACACACACACACCCCACAACTGGAAGATTCAGAAACAGAAAGTCCTCAACCAAACATGGCCGCCATCAAGGAAAGTTGAGTGGCTTTCCCGGTGGCAGAGTAAGATAATAATCTTCTCAGTAGAACCCACCAGCATCTCTGGTTGGTTCAAGACCCATGGAGGCCTGGAAACATCTGGGTATGCAGCTCCTTCCCTGGAAGCAGAACCACCTGGTCTTTCTTCCATTCTGTAAGCAGAAAGATATTCATTTTTCCACTGATGTAAATTATATCACATCTCAATTTAGATAGCAAAAGTAGGTATAGTTTGGTTTTAAATACATTTTCCACCTCACTGAAAAAGAAAAACAAAAAAAAATCTTACATGGCATATTGAGAAATCCCCCACCAACCACCTCCTAGGATGTTTTGTTTTGTTTTTAGAGTGCTGGGGAGTGAACCCAGGACCTTACATATTACTCAGGAGCTGAGCCACACTCATGGCCTCTGTGCAGACTGTGTTGTCTTTTATTTTCTTTCTTTTTTTTTGTGTGTGTGTTGCCTTTTCTTAGATTGCTTTTTGACATTGGACATTTGAAATTTCCACCATTCAACGACCCAGCATGTGCTTTGAGATTTGTGGAAAATTCTAGTTTCTTATAGAGTCGTAACTGAAGAAGTTTAATGTCTCCTGTCAATAAGTCAGCATATGGACCCCACTTGCTCTTCAGTCTTGATACCATTTTTCCTCCTTATCTAACTGTGGAGAGCCTCTCATTGCTCACCTAGAACAGATATAAGCATTAATTTTAGCATCTAGACCAAAGTCTAGAGGCTCAGTTCTCAAAATGTGGGTTCCAGTCCAGTAGGTGTCCAGAAACTTGTGAGAAATGCAGCCTCACCTCAGGCCCCCAGAACCCAAATCTGCTTTTTCACAAGGCCGTAAACACAGGCAGAGAAAATCACTAATGCTGCCAGTGAACAGAATTGTGAATTAAAGAGGGTGGTATGACTGGCGGGGAGGACGCCACCTGAAGCTGTGGGTGTTCTAGAAGTTTTGGGGCTCAGGCCCCATTTCCACTTTAAAAACCTGAGTACCAGAATAAGTGTCATTAAATTACAGCTTGCCGGTATTCGCCATAGTAGAAATTAAAACTGCTGATGTTTTTAAAATATCTATTACTTGGGGCCAGAGAGATGGCTCATTGGATACGAGCACTTAGGACTCTTGTAAAGGATGAGCCATATACTCATAAAGAAAAATAAGTAAACAAAGTCTTTCAAATAATAAAAAATTCTCTAATTCATTTAATAGTAGTGATCTAGGGGTTGCAGCACCCATGACTATAATTCCAGGAGGTTGGATATCGAGATGGCTTTACAGGTAAAGAGCCTCTTTGCCTAGCCTGATGACTTGAGTTCGTCCTGTGACCCACATGGTTAAGCAGAGACCACATTCTGGCAAACTATCCTCTTGATGTCCACACCTGTTCACACGCATGCATGCACACGCACACGCGCGCACGCGCACACACACACACACACACAAATCTTTTTTTTAATTATTTCAGAAGGCCAAGACAGGAAAATACTAAATGGGAGGTCAGCCTGAGAGAGCTCCTGTCTTAAAACAGCAAAGACAGATTGTGTGGTGAAAATATAAATGCAATTTCCAGTCCTGACTTGTTCGTAGCGTCGCTGCAAGACTGTGGTCACGTTTTTTGCCCTCTCTGAGCCCAGTTTCCTGATCTGTTTCTTTAGGAAGATCTCCTAGCCCTCCCTAGGTGTCTTTGAGGACTTAGAGAGAATTTTAGAGCGATTCTTCTCTTTCCCAGAAGAGGACGATAGAGAACCATCATGACCGGCCCTCTTCTAACCCAGAGGGGAGGTGCTCAGACTCCTGATCCAGACACAAGTTTCCCTCGTGATTTGGGGCGGTTTCCTTGGCACCGGCTGACACTGGTATCCCAGGCCACCTGGGCGGTCCCCAGCGAGAGAAAGCTCCGAGCGCCTTCCACATTGACCCAATCATGGCCAGACTGGGATGTTGAGATTCCTCCTACCCCAGTCTGGGAAGGTCCACAGTGATTTGCTTTGAGGGAAGACACATTGTCCCCACCTGCACTCGATCTTTGGGTGAGAAACCACCCAGAAGCTATTTACTCCAAAGAGAAAACTGGGCGGGGTGGCCGGAAAGGAACAAGACACAGTGCTGTGCCAGGTCCTTGGGGACTGCCTGCCTACAGGCGGGGCTGCGCTTGCATCAGCGCCTGCCTCGGCTGGGGCAGGGACCTGGCCACAGCAACGTCAGCCTCTTTCCCAGAAGAATTCCACTTCCTGTGGCCAGGGCCCCAGCATGTGGGGGTGGGGAAGGTTGGTTTCTTAGGATGACACCACTCGTTTGCTGCTTCTCCTCATTCGCACACTTTGTTGTCATGGAGACCAACAGCATCCTGACAGCCCTGGAGAGGCCAACTCGCCCACAAGAAATGATCTCGGCACTGACAACTCAAGAAACTACTGACTGTATGGGGTGCTGGGTCAAGGAAACAGCAGCCACGGGTCCCTAAATTTGCCCTGGGGTGGAATCGCGGGGGAGGGGGCTGAGGGACCAATTTCTATACTCTGATTTCAAAACTAGAGGAGTCTTAGCCCTAGCACATTACAGTCCAGAGAAAAGCTTAAAAGCATGTGGCTCACAAAAGTTTCTTCCTCTTCCTCCTCCCTCCAGCTCCCCCTCTTCCTTCCCTTTCCCTCCCTCTTCCCCCTCTTCCGCTCCTCCTCTTCCTCCTGCTTCTCCTCTTCATCATCTTCTCTTCCCAATCTTCCCATGGATCCTTTTCTTAGGACTCTTTATATTCCCCGACCTCATCATTGCTCCTTGAAGCAGTGTTTGTCTTAATTCACTTAGGTAAACACTTGTGGAGCGCTCCAGGTATGCCAGGCAAAGAGCGAAGAAGCTGCTCGCAAAGTTACTCAGGTAAGACCTTTGGTCTTCCTCAGGACTAATGCGCCGCTATCCCTTTGTCCAGAGAACTGTGCAGTTCGTGGGCGTCTGCTAGAAAATCAAGTCAGATCTCAGTCCTACACTCAGGGGCTATAACCATTTCCCGGTACAGCATAAGCACAGGCAAGATTTTTCCTGATACTCCACTGTGACTGTACAAAGACTAGGCATCAGTTCTCTAATTGTGGGCTGATAATTTGAGGTTAGGGCAAAGATAACCCTTAATAAAAGCATTTTAAAATACAGAAATCTGTAACAGCTTATACACACTGCTGACATTGGCTGGGCAGCTACCACACTCTAGGCAGAGTTCTGAGGCCCCTACAGTGATGTTCACATTAAGGACTATTAGTTTATGAGGTCACTATTGGCCCTCCATTTGCAGGTGGGGAAACTGAGGCACAAAGTAAAATAATTTGTTTGTGTCCAACGGCTATGGATGAATCCTTAATATATAATAGAATAACATCTTGGTCTATAGTGTGTATTTAGTACATTTGCTTTGGCTTTGGGGGGAATAGAGTACATTACCTACAATCACCCCACAACAACTCCTTTAATTTAAGCTATTTCCACCAAAAATGTACTATATTTCTTAATTTTATATTTTATTTTTATTGATGTGTGTGTGTGTGCATAGATGTTAGTGCACCATGGTGCACTTTTGGAGACCTGACAATAGCTTGCAGAAGCCAATGCCCTGCTTCCACAGTGCATTCTAGGGATCAAATTCAAGTTATCTGCTGAGCCACCTCACTGGCCTGCAATGTACTATTATTTAGATTGTTATATTCATTTTTTTCTACCAGTAAAAACCTAAGCAAGTAATAGCAACAATGTCAGAACAACCTTGTCAGTGTCTTCAGAATTTAGACAGTGCTTTCCTGTCTAAAATCTAACTTCTTGCCGCACCCTTGAGAAGTATTCAGACTCACTCCTCTCTGTCCCAATTTCCGTGTGAACTCCAAGAGATTTATACAAAGAAGACTTTCTACCTACTAATGACAACAGTGTCTTTAATAAAAAGACTCAAAGCTTCTGTGGTGGCACACATCTGTAAACCCAGCAGTCTAAAGACAGATGTTCCAGAGTAACCTGGGCTACCTAGCAAGACTCTGTCTCAAAAAAGCAAACAAGCACTCAAAATGAAACTCCCAACAATAACCAAGTAGAAATAACCCAAATGTTCACCAACAGATGAATAGATAAATAAAATGAAATACGTTCGTGCAATGGAATATTAGTCAGCCTTGAAAAGGATTGGGTGCAGAGACATGCCCCCACGTAAGTGAATCGTGAAGATAGACTTCCAGGTGAAGTAAAGCAGACCCAAAAGAGTGGAGTGGTAGTGTGTGACTTCAACTCCATGAGATATCTGGAACACACGTACTTAGAGACCAGTGATTCTCAACCTTCCCAATGCTGCAACCCCTTACTGCAGTCCCTCATGTTGTGGTGACCCCCAACCATAAAGTTCTTTTCGCTGCTATTTCATAACTGTAATTTTACTACTGTTTCAAATCATAAAGTAAATATTTTTGGAGACAGAGGTTTGCTAAAGGAGTCTCGACCCACAGACTGAAAACCGCTGATATAGACAAAGATTTGGAGTCGAGGTTCCTAGTGGGTGGGGAAGTTTCTGTTTGATGTAATTGGAGTCCTGTGTGTGGAGATGAGCAAGCACTAGAAACAGACAGCCGTGTGGTGGCACAGTGCCATGACTGGGCTGCCATGACACCAGCATGCACACTTCACACTGGAAAGGGGGGCTAGGGATGGAGCCCAATCTGTGGAGGGCTCACCTAGTATGCATAAAGCCCTGTGTTGAATCCCCATTACCAGAAATTGGGCATGGTAGTGTGACCTGTAACCCCAGCTCAGGAGGTGGGGGCAGAAGTTAAGGACATCCTTGATTACATCGGGCATTCCAGACTAGCCTCGATTACATGAGACCCCATTACAGAAGAAAAAAATGAAACTTCAAAGGGTAAATATCTCATATATATGTAATATGTAAATATTTACATACATTTCTTGAAAACAAAAAAATTACATTAGTAATCTTCATTTTTTTTAAAAAAATAGTTTTTCCACTGAGGGTCAAAATCCTAGCCTACCACTTGCTAGCAAACACTCTGTCACTGAGTTACATGCCCAGCCCAGCAGTTTCCATTCTTATTCAAGTCTTTCTTGTAAGAAAAGGTTCCTTGTGCCCTTCCCCTGAGACCTATCTGCCAAGGTTATCAGGATTCCTGCCTGCACCTGAAAGGCAACATCATGCCCTCAAAAATAGCACAATCATGTGTTTTCACCAACCCCAGGGGCCTGGTATTCCCCTCAGGTATTCCAAATGAGCAAGATTTGGCTGGTAGGTGAGAGAATTGGGAGGTGAGTCACCAGGTGGGCAGGTGAGGTCATCAGGGGGTGACCTGTCTGCACGGAGCAACTCTCCCAGCTTGTCCTCTCAGGGGCTGCCAAGCTCTCCAGCCGGCTAAGCTGGTAGTCTGGCTTCTCAGCCATGAGGTGAGGTGTGGTGGGGCACATTCCTCTAGATGACTCAGTGGCTTGACTCCCCCAACAGACGGGTTCTCTAGCTGAAGACAGCATCAAGGTCAGGGCCTGAGCAGCCACACCATGTCTGTCCTTAATGAAGAACAGGAAGGTGCTCCTCTTAGAGAAGGGAGGAGAGGACTTCTTTGCTCTTTGTTGGAATGCTAAGTATTTAAGGAATGAAGGAATGATTCTTCTTATCTTAATGGTCCTAGCAGAGCTCAGGGGACCTGGCTTCTGGAAAGAAGGGTGAATACTTATTCAATGATCACAGTTTTGGAGACATTCAGGCACGAATACAATTCCAAACTGTGAAGGGAAACATATATATTCTTTGTTTTGTTTCATGGTAGTATCTTGTGTTTTCCAAGGGACGTCAGAACTGGAGCAGCCTCATTTTCATTTTCGTGGGATTGACTCAGATGTTATGGGCACAGCCATAGTACTGACCCAAAAGTAGCCACAGTTATGCAGTTAACCTGGTCATTCATAAATGGTGGCGTAGGTGTGTGCGGTGTAGTAATGTAGGCGTTACACACCTCTAATCCTAGCACTTGGGAGACTGAGGCAGGAAGATTTAGAGTTTGAGTCTAGCCTAAGCTACATAGGAAAACCTCATCTTCCAAAGGAAGAGGGCTGGGGATGCTGCTCACTTGGTAGAGTCACATCAGAAGTTGAGGGAAATCAAAAGTTCAAGGTCATCCTTGGCTAAATAAGTTTGGGACTAGCCAGGGTCACATGAGACCCAGTCTCAAAAACAAAACAAAACAAAAAAAAGAGGTAATGTAGAAAAAGAACCATTCTTAGCCATGTTGCTACACGAATCTAGCAATTGCTAGGGCCCTCCATTGATCTGAGCATGGAAGTTGAAAGAGAAAGAGAAAGTATTTGTTTTATTTGTTTTTGCCTTTTCCCTCTTTGGTATTTACATTGTTGAGTCAGATTGATGTGGTTTAAGGGACAAGATGAGCCTGGGTGCCAGATAAGCCTGGGATTAATTGGTGAGGACTTTTGGTTGACGACAGGGCCTGGACCAGCTAATAGGGGAAATCCAGTGGATGGCTTCAGGCACAGCTGTATCTAACTGATTAGATGCTGGTGTTAGAACCTGTTGGTCTCTATCTGTCTGCTCTGTTTTCAGGGATCCTAAAATGGCACAGACTCTTTCCACTAGCTCTAGGCTTCTATTTGACCAGTTTAATAACCTCATTGCAAAGAAATCCTGCCTCTCTACAAAACTATCAAGGATCAACCCTTAGCCTGAGTCATACACTCGCCCCTAGGCTTGCGAATGGCATTAAAACTATCTGAACCTCACACGTTGAGAGGTTCCCAAAATAAAAGGGAATGGTTCCTAGGCAGACAAAAATGATAGGTGTCCCTCCCTGAACATAAAGGTGCCCTGTGGGAGAGGCGGTCTGTAGTACTGTAGTACACGGTCACTTTTCCTGCCTTGTCACTAGTTAGTGACTCAGTTGGTGTGGTGGAATGCAGACTCTGGACTTCTGACTGAACTCAGAAGTCTAGCCTCAGGCAACTCACCTAAAAGCAACTGTGCTCACACAGACCCAGGATACAATTCTAGGTCTATGTTAACCCACCTTATCGAGATCTGCAAAGTAGTTTGGCCTTTTCAGTTTCTTTTCAGGTGGGCTGGCATTCGAACCCAGAGCCTCGCGTGTGCTGGGGTGAGGGTGGGTGGGAGTCTTCTGCTGCTGCTCTGCAGACCCATCCTGCCAAGTATTTATTAGGACTTATGAATGAGAAAACTGAAGAGCAAATGGAATTGGTTGCCTACATAAAGTCTGGAAACTAGCAAGGGCCACCCCAGTCCAAGGCGCTGTCACCCTGAGTGGGCTCACTGGGCCTCACTCTTCTTAATGAATGCTTCAAAATGAGCGTGAGGTGAAGAGGGAGATGGATGGAGGACAAGGAAAAGCAGCAGTAAATGAGTGTTGAGGGTGGAACTCAGCAGGAGGGTTTATGCCTAGCGTTTAAGAGACCCTGGGTTTTGATCTTCAAAACTGTATAAAATAACATACAGAGGGACTGGGGATATGGCTCAGCGTGTAAAGTCAGTAGTCATTAAGCCTGACTGAGCCCAATCCCCAGCACCCTCTTGGTGGAAAAAGGGATCTGACCTGGTCCTGCATGTTGTCCTCTGACTTCCATGTACAAGTCAAGTCATGGTACACACACACACACACACACACACACACACACACACACCACATTAGTAAATAAAATCAATGTAATAAAAAAATCCAGAATATATTACATATGATATAAATCCAATTTCCTTCTATTCTAAAATTGGGTTGAGGGTTTTTTGTTTGATTGTTTTTGTTGTTTGAGACAGGGTCTCAGGTAGCACAAGACAACCTGGAATTCACAGAATAGCCCAGCGACCTTGAATTCACAAAGATCTGCCCGCTTTCTCCACTGGATTAAAGTCCCGTGCCACCATGCCCAGCCCATGCTTTTTATCTGTTTGAATATTGAGTAAGTGTTTGTTTATGAGTTAGCATCTTATGTAGTTAAGACTGGCCTCAAACTTTCTACTCAACTAAGGCTGCCCTTGAACTCCTAATTCTCTACTGTCTATCCCCCAAGTAGTAGGATTGCTCATGTGTGCCCCTATGTCCAGCTATAAAATCTAAAACTATTTTGTCCACCCCCTCACATCCTTTTCCCCCCATGGTTCCACTCTCTCACTCTTTCTCTTGCATACCACTCCAGGAAAATGTGCTCAAACACAAGACTTCTTGCATATAAGACAAAGACTCTACCACGCATACAGTTGTTCTACCACACATACAGTGGCTCTACCACACATGCAGTTGTTCTATCACACATGCAGTGGCTCTATCACACATACAGTTGTTCTGCCACACATGCAGTGGCTCTGCAACACATGCAGTGGTTCTACCACAATGCAGTGGCTCTATCACACATATAGTGACTCTATCACACATACAGTGGCTCTACCACACATACGGTGGCTCTGCCACACATACAGTGGCTCTGCCACACATACAGTGGCTCTATCACACATGCAGTGGCTCTATCACACATACAGTGTCTCTATCATACATGCAGTGGCTCTACCACACACACAGTGTCTCTATCACACATACAGTGGCTCTACCACACATACAGTGGCTCTTCCACACATAAAGTGGCTCTATCACACATGCAGTGGCTCTATCACACATGCAGTGGCTCTACCACACATACAGTATCTCTATCACACATACAGTGGCTCTACCACACATACAGTTGTTCTACCACATGTACAGTGGCTCTGCCACACATACAGTTGCTCTACCACACATACAGTTGCTCTACCACACATGCAGTGGCTCTATCGCACATACTCTATCACACATACAGTTGATCTACCTCTGTGCTACATCCAGTCCCATAGTTTTTATCATTTTTAAAGGTCACCTTTATAAAGATAACTGCCACCCCCAGGAGACCCACAAGCTCTGGTCTCTAATCCAGCACACTGGCTTGACCAAGACCACCAGGAAGGGAAACAGGCTGATAGTGCTCCCCACCCCACCCTCATACCTGATGTCCTTCGGAGCGCTGATCACTGTTCCACTAGTCCTGGCTCCCTTGGGGTTTAACCTGCCAGGGGCCCCCTTTCACACCTGTCAGAGTCAGGCTTCAGGCTTGGCTGACCCCTGCTTCACTCTTCCCTCCACCTCCCACTTGCCCAGGGAACCTGAAAGGGAGAGAAAGTGAGAAGCTGGCCATGCCTGGGCTTTAGAGATAAGCACCTTTTGTCTGGGCTGTGTTGTAAATAGAAATAAAGAGGATTTCAGAGGGGAGCGTGGGGCTCTATCCAGATACTGTCTGGGAGTGGAGGGTGACTCTCCAGGCGAGATCTAAAACTGCTCTTGCTGAAAGGGTTGACCTTGGAAAGCATTAAACCTCTAACTCCTTAATAATTGTTTTTCTAGAGTGTTCTGGCCTTGGGAACAGGAAGTTCACCTATGTGACAAGGCTGAGGCTACCACACGTGTGCTATGGAACCAAACCCTAAGGCCCTCAGGCTGCTCCACATGTACATGTCCTCCTGGTACAGCGACATCCAGGACGCAAACTGCCTCATCTTCCCTTCCTGACCTTGGGCGTCGGTAGTAAGAAAGTGTGTGGGATCTGGAACTGGGGTAAGTTAGTGCATGTAGCCTAGTCCGGCCTTGCATCTATGAGCCCCTACTTCCGTCTCCCCAGTGCTGGCATCGTGACCATGTTCTCTCACACATGCTCCATAAAATAAGTTTTTATTGATTAGAAGCTGGAGAAATGACTGAGAGTTTAGAAGCATGGACTATACTTTCAGAGGACTTGAGTTTCCTTCCCAGCACCCAGATCAGGTGGCTCACAACCTCCTGTAATTTCAGCGGGATCTAATGCCTCTGTCTGTAGGGACACCAGAGCTAATGCCACATCCCCTACCACCCACCACCACACACAGACACACATACACACATACACACACATGATTTAAAATGATAAAGATTTCTAATTGATTTTCCCTGGACAGGGAATGCAGCTCAGTGGCAGAGCGCTTGCATCTCATATGAAGAACCTGAGTCGGAACCCCGGCACAGAAAAACTAAGCAAATACGTCACTTGTTCCTTTTTCTGTTCATATTGATGTCAAAACCTGTGGCCTTTAGCCTATTCTTTTTACTTCTTAAATGTAAAATATTGAAACTTCTTGTGATTTGCAATATGATTTTAGTGAAGAGCTTGGATCTAGAGCAGGGGTTCTCAACCAGGTGATGGTAATTTTTGACCCCTAGGGGTATTTGACAATGTTTAGGAACTTTTTTTTTCAAGACAGTGCTTCTCTACTTTATGTAGCCCTGGCTGTCCTGGAACTCATTCTGTAGACCAGGCTGACCTCAAACCTAGAGATCCTCCTGCCTCTGCCTCTAGAGTGCTGGGATTAAAGGCATGGGCATGGCAATTTAGAGACATTTTTACTGTGGTGGTCCATAACTGGTGGAGTTTCTCCTGGCATCCAGCCGGGTGCAACAAGGAATGTTGAACTTCCTATCAGGACAGCCCTTTGGGCCAAAAAAGTCTCCATCAATAGTGCCAATGCTGGGCCATCCTGATCCAGAACCATCCCCCTTTGAAGTAATTTTATTTTCTTTGTCACCTTGTCTCTCCTCTTTGTCGCTCTAGTAGAACAGGGCTCGCCACCAGGCAGGCAGAATGAGTGTGTCTTTCCAGCCATTAGAGCCTGCCAAATGATTTGAATTCACCCATGCAAATTAGCAGCGGCCCACCAGCCAAGCATCTTGGAACACTGCAAGGCCACTCCGACCGAGGTCAGAGCTACACACACACACACACACACACACACACACACACACACACACACATTGCACATTAATCAGTTTATCAGTGGGCCGGCAGGTATCCTGGGAACCCAGATTGTTATTGTCATCTAAGGCTTTCTGGGGGTGAGGGGTTGGGGGCTCTTTCATCTGGGCCTCGAATGGCCCACGAGGCTTGCAGCCAGGTTGCCTCGCTTTACAGCAGCATTATCTGACTCCCTGTGGGCGCTGCGCAGCCGGGACCCGGACCTTGTGTCCTTGTGTCCCCGAACTGAGAATCTGAGCGCCGTGCCCTCTTACAAAACCTGTGGGTGGAAAGGGTGAGGCCAAAGGAACAGCGCAGGTCCACCCAGGCTATGCAAGGGACAGCAAGGGGCTGGTTGACTTCTCCTGTGCAGCTTCTGCAGTCTCCAGCTGAAGTTCTTGGAAGCCGCTGTTGCTCCTTCCCTTTTCTCTGGCTCTCCCTGGTTGGGGCCCTCTCTGTGAGAACTGCAGAGACCTAGGTTTGTGTGAGCAAGGGTGGATAAGGGGAAACCCTTCTTAGCCTCAGTTTCCTCTTCCAGAGAAGGGGGCGGGTGTGTGCGTGTGTGTGTGTGTTGTGCGTGTGTGTGTGTATGTGTGATCAAACGAATCTTTAAGGCTGCAAAAACTTTCCGCTGGTTTTAAAAATAAAGCAAAGCTCCCCAGTATGTCACTCCACACGCACGCACGCGC